>JAGSMT010001182.1:0-19965 GCA_029286875.1 Lamproptera curius
TAACAAAAAAAATCAATTTCAAACATCGAATGAATCCTTTTGACTTTCTTGGAAGGATTATTAATTAATTTAATTTAATATTCTAAATGTTTTAGAAACCTTAATGTTTTGTTTTTGGTTTTATACATATTCCTTTAAAATATGGAATGTTGATATTATTCGTTAAAAATTTCCATTTAATTTTATTTCCTATTTTGTTATTTAACTTGTTATTTTGGCAAAATATAAAATATTTACGTTTAAAAGTAAAGACTAAACATTTAGGAAAAAAAAGTTTTATATATTTTTTATTCGGATACCAATTAATTGCAATATAATTCTTATAAAAGGTTCAAATCCAAGGGTTTAAGGATTAATTAAATTTAATTAACCTTTGGAATTAAATTATTTTGGTATATTCGAAATGATAAAATCGAAGAAATTAAAGCCGTTAACTGGCATGAAACAAAAAGAAATCTTGTTTTGTCAAGGGTTATAAACAAATTGGTAAACAAATCATGTTAATTTATAATTTAAATTGTTTCTTACTGTAAGGGAAAATAAAAACAATATAATTAAAAATCCCAACTAGATTTTTATCCAAATGTTCCCTCATTACATTCCACATTTAACAACTTTAATGGCCTGAGAGGCGTAAACAGACAATTAAAGATTAGAAACATTAACCCAATTTCTAACGTTTTGTTTAAAAAAATGTTAATATTCAAAGGATCAGTCCATTAGTTTCAAACCATTTGTGTCTTATTTATAATTTAAAAAATTAAAAATATCAAACTTAAAATCCGTTTAAATTTCGTTTTTTTCTAGATTCCCATGAGTTCAGTGACTGACGCAATTCGGTCAACTTTGGGAGCACTATAACGGGTTTCAATAAAAATTTTTTTTAAATATAGGGAAAAATATTGGTCTTTTAAGGTTTTTTTATAAGTGTTTGTTTATTTTTAAATTGTCAAATAAAATTAATAAATTTTAAATTAAATAAAAAATTTTATATTTAAAAAACAAAAAAATATACAAAATTAAGGAATGAGATGCAAAAAAAGGTTTTGTTTGGTTTTTCAAATAATCCCCATGAAACAAGGGAAACCCCATTTGGGGTTGCCCGGACCCACCATAAAAAGGGAGACCATTTATAGGAAATGTTATCATTTTAAAGGACAATACTGTTTTTAATAATTATGTTCTCCGATCCGATTTCCGGTTTTAGGCCAACTCTTGAAAATCCCAAGGCCACCAGGAGACATTTTATAATGCATAAATGTACTCCCAAAACACAGACACCCTTCCCCTCTTCCTTGACTGTCATTTTCCCATTACGAGGATAAAACCGGAAAAACCGGAGGACTTTTAATTGGCCCCCCGGAATTAGGTGTACATTAAAGGGCAATTGCCCCGGTCCACAATGCCTCAACTAAATTAAGACAAACCCAATAAATGATTTGAATACTCCAGGATCGGAACCTTTGAAATTTCCAAGCCCTTTACCGGGGCTTGCTTTAGGAATCGGCAAGGTTACCGGGGCAATATTTTTTATAATCATCCACAAAGAAAATAATATTATACATAAATGGGCCCTGTCTTGTCTGTTTTTCCTTATGTCTAAACCCTTATTTCATCCGGTCTTACTAAAACATTGGAAACCAATTTCCGTGAAATTCCTTTTGAATAAAACAATGGCAACAGCTGATCCGTATTATTTTACGTCCTATAGTTAAAACATTAAAGTAAAAAATCTTTTATAGAAAAAGTTTTCAATGGATTTGGAAAACTTTGTTAAATTACTTAAAAATATTTCATACTTTAGATAATTATATTTTCTTTTTTAACTTTTTTTTATAATTTGTTCTAGTGTTTTTTTAATCTCTGCAACCTTTTCATAATAACAAGTTACAACCCTACTTTGTCTTATATGCATTTTGCAAACCACCTTTTAGTGAAAATGTTATTTTTACCCTATCGCCAATTGTTACATTTAAAAACAAGAAAAATGATATATTCCAAAAGGATGATTCTATTAATTTAAATTGGGAATGGATTTTATATTAAAATTGAACGTTGGTGGTTAAAATAATCTTAATGGATAAATTAAAAATGAGGAAAGAATGAGAAATTGGAAATTTATTGTGTGTTTTGATTCAAGTCCTAGTCACCTAAGAATATTCAAACCACCAGAATATCACGGATTCCCGGAAAAAAAGGTGAACTTCATTTTTGACGGTTTTAGGTTTAAAATTAGACGAATTGCCCTTAATGCTATTACAATTAAGCCAAACCTTTAATCCGACAAGATTTATTTTTTTCATTATTAAATGTTGTCTAACTATTTTTTTCTTCTCACTTTTTCCTTACTTGTATCTAAAAGGGCTTAAAGGGTTTTTGAATTTCAAGGAATTAAATAACATAATTAAATTTATATGTAGTCAAGAAATTAACAAGATTAAAATAAATGTCATTAAAAATTAAACCATTTTAGGGCCTTTGATCAAGCTTGGAAAAAGGTGGGCAATTAAAATTAATTAACAATTTATATTTTTAATAATACCTTATCTAGACTATATTGATTTTAAAGAAGCTTTGATATGACGGTTAGAAACACTAGGCATTTAAATTATCTTTTAAAAGAAGTTAAGCAAAAGTTCTGAAAATAAATTTCTTAAATTGTTAAATCTTATTGAAGTTTATTAATTTGAAATTGTGAAACAAAGCGAAAATACGGATGGTGTTTTGCTGCCTTGAAATAAATTAGAATATATAATTTACAAGTAAATATTTATAGGAAAAATTAGAATCCATATAAATTAATGATTAAGTTAATGTTAAAGCTCATTACAAAATAAACTATTTAGTTAAGGCAGAACTGGAGTAATCTTTAAAGTCTACCTTTTCATTCTAATATCAAGAAACCCTGTAAGTCAAATTTTATAATTAGGAACAGAACAAAATAATTTTCAGAAATCTCCTTTGAAAGCTCACAGAAGACGCCAATGATGGTAGTCTTTCTACGCCCGTGGAATATGAGACATAATTTTATTTCCAACAGTGGTTACACTACCTCTGACAAACTTTTTATTGCTTTTTTTTACACTTATTTTTTTTCTCAATAATTCTTGTAATTTGCTATTTAATTCAATATCCATAAGTAACACCGTTTAATTACTTAAAATAACACATCACATATCACATCACACATCATCAGCCTTAGTTAGACCACTGCTGGACATAGGCCTCCCTAATACACCCTATCCATTAGGGGTTTGGACCGTATCCCACCACGCTGGTCCAATGCGGGTTGGTGGGTGGAACGACTTTACATGCCCATCCGACGGAGCCTAGTGGATGTGGGTGTGCTTTAAAACTGGAGATCATGGGTTCGAATCCTGCGGGGACTCAACAAATTTATATTGTTGTTTCCTAGTTGGTTAGGCAATTTGGCCTTCATCATCCAATTGTCTGAAAAGTAAGATGATCCATGCGTCGGATGGCATGTAAAAAGTCGGTCTACCCACCAATCGCATTAGGACCATGGGATACGTTCAAAACCCTCTAACGGGAGAAGGAGAGGCCTATATATATATAACATAATCGATGCTCAAATCTGGTCATTGAACCTTTTTTTACTAATGTATAATGTAACTTGTATAATAAAATTTTTATCTTAATTCACTTCATTCACTATGATATATTTTACATATTATAATTTATTTAATGATAAAATTCCTTTTATAAGTACAACCTAACGTACGTACAACCTTTCAACTAATTAAAATAAAGCGTCAGTAAAGATTTCGTGTCAAAATTTCGTGGCATCTCTTTATAATTTTACTTTATAAAGCACAAGACAGAAAATAAACAAATCTTCTATTCCTCAAAAGCCTACGCTGTTACTCTTCAGCAACTTGTTAAATTATTCATCTTCGAAGAAGTAAATTTAAACTTAATGGGGGACACTGCCGCAATCTTGCTTTATAAGCTTTCACTTTTACTTTATTCAAAGTTTTGTGGCTTATATTGTGTAGCTGACTTAAGTGTTTACTTTTTAATTCTTTTATTAGTTATTAAATTAAACTATTTTTAAACTCTAGTAAAATATAAAGTTAAAGGGCATATATGAGCAGAGTTAAATATAATTAAACATTAATAAACGCGATAAAATTCATCAAGTAGTCTTTTTAAACAAGAGGTTACTTTGTTTTCTTTTGTTTTAGGGTTTAAAAAATAACTTCACCATCTTAAATATCATTATGGGTTTTATTTATAAAAAAGGTTCAAAATGAAATGCTTCAGTAAAATCTTATTATTTGCTCCATTAAACGATTAATTTCAGTAGTACCAGCAAAAACGCAAGGGAACGTAATAACTGGGCTTTAGTGAAAATTATTTGAGGTTGTCGGCTACAGACATTGCCCTTATAAGCGGATTCGAGCATAACCGCTTTTAATATAACAAATAACGTAATTAAACCTTAACCTTTTCCTTATTACATGGCGCTAAGTTCACCATAAAATCATCAATACTTTAAACCTTTTTAATGCCTAATATAGGCAACTACAGACAACGTTTTGAATCGTTTTATGTCAAAAACGGTGGTTATGAAAAAAGTATTATAAAATTTTTTGTAGATGATTTTATGATCTACAATTTTAGTCTGAGGCATTTTAATGATAAAACTTACCGTTATGCTAGAAATCGTGAAAAATTAATTATTTTGACCTTTAACCTTAATTACTTTTTTTTCCTTACAGGGAAAGATAGGGGAACTTTAAAATTTTGTTTTCAATGATATTTTAAACATCTTACCAATTTCAGCATGGTGGACCAATATTTATTAATGAATTCTGTTGTTAAACGTTAGAATTATTTTGCGTTATCATTATTAAGGTGCAATAATGTATAACGATTATAAATAATTATTGTTTGTCTTTTGTACCTATTTTTCCAATGTTAATATAGTGAGCTTTAAATCTAATCACCATTTTCTGAATACCAATTTTGATGAGCTGCAATCCGACATCCAAATTTCTCAATCCGAAGTGTAAAGTCGTTCGAAAATGGATTGGATGTCATGTTTGATAGCACTTACATTTTACAGCGCAGGCCAAAGACGACAGACGACCACCATGAATTTTATTAAATGGCAATTAAAATTTTGTAGAATTTAAACTCACCACTAACTAAGCAACATAATTAAAAAAATCAGTTTGCCATGGTAAGCCGAGTTGGTTGTGAAACATTTAAACCACTGAATACGTTTTACATTAAATACTTTTAATAATTACGTAAATGACAAGTATTTTTATTTATATTTCTGTTAAATAAACATTTTGTTATTTGAAACCCCCGCAGCCTCCTCATCTTCATTGGCGAATGTCCCATCTTGGCTATATGCTAACATGTCACTTTTTTTACTTGTTCTATGACCTTTATTCTAATTATATTTTGTATATTGCATATTTTCAGTTATGGATCGTACGTTATTGCTACATTTTTTATTAACGGACCATACGTAAAAGTATAGGTACTCAAAATTTTATTCTATACTTCTAAAAGCAAGCTGTATCGTAAATGTTAATTATAGCTGGTCAGTTGCGGTCGCACATCATGCCATGAATTTTAAAAAGGGCTAGCGACGTATTTATGTTTTCATGTTGTGTTAAAAGTCGTCCACCCACCATCCTGCATTGGAATAGCGTGTAGGGATACGGTCAACAAACCACCTAATACAGGAGGTCCTAGTCCAGCAGTGGACTTACACGAGGCTGATGATTGATGTTTATAATTTGCGTATAAACCGGAATATGGAATATATATTCTTTACCAAACATAGTTGTTTTTGTGTGTTTGAAAGTGTTAAAGTGGATGTGATGTAGAGTGTTCTATATTTTGTCCGCTTTAATAATTTTATCATCATCATCATCAGCCTGTGTTAGTCCACTGCTGGACTCAGGCCTCTTTAATGTTTTTGTTTTTGACTATAATCACTGTTGGCCTTCCGGGCCTCTCGCATACTCGGACTCAGGGGTGGCCGGCACTTTAAAGTGCTAGCCTTCACCCCTTACCGTGATGACGTATTCGAAGGGCCCCGAGGAGCCTCGGCTTGGACCGTCATCTATCTCCGTTAACAATCTGCGTCGGGTGCCCGCAGGGGACGCACCTCGAGCCCGACCAGTCGCTTTTGTGGCTCATTCTTTGTGAGCGTGTATATCTAATGATTACTACCCTTTCAACTAGCGCTTGGTTGAGGAAGAAAAGGCGAAACAAACCTCAACCCGCTCCTATGTTATGTGCAAGACGACGGCAAGTGTCGTATTTCGGTTAACTTCGTAAGTGTAGTGTCAACTGTTGTTGAGTGTGAGAAAATGTGTATCACTCATCGAAGAGTGATATGTTTGTATCTATAAGTGTTGTTAAAACATCTAAGTGCGTAATGCGACGATCAAGTGTATGTCTTGATCATCGTGCCTAACCTAGTCATGGGTCGCCTTTAGTAGCGGCGTACTCATTGGCGAAGCTAAGTAGCTCCGCCAGATTAATTTTAGAAAGATCTTTTAACAGATCACTAACTGACGACGCGTTCGCGATGTTTACACCCGATATACCTGCGGACTGAGGTTGGGTCTGTGCGGGGGGGTGGGCCCAAGCGGGGCGGGATTGCCACGCATTGGTTGAGGGGGGAAGTTCGCGTTAGAACGCGAAGGGGGCGGGTTGCGGCGAGGAATTTTCTGCCGGCTGTTTGCGCTTCGGCGCTTTCGGGCAGCCAAGATAGTTGGCTGTGTGCCCCGCGTTGCCGCAATTAACGCAGGCAGGCGGGGCATAGGACGCGAGAGCTGTTTTGTCCTTCGGACGAGGACAATCTGTCGTTGCGTGATCCTCGAGGCCAGCGCACCTCGGTTTGGCCCTACAATATCTGGCCGAGTGGCCAAAGATCTGGCAGTTATGACACTGCCCTGGGAGACCGTTGGACCGCGGTGGCTCAACGGTTATACCTCTTATTCCGCAGACGGCGGTGAGGTTGTAAATCGCGTTTGAGTCTTTGTTACGCGGGAGCGTAACAATGACCATATTGAAAGAGCGCTTATTGCGCGAATTGTACATTCGATGTACAGCTAAGAAGGGGATGGATTGCGACTTTAGACTGTCGCTTACTTCGGAGACGGGTATTTCGCGCGGGACGCCTTTGATGACCCACGTTTAACGCGCTCTTCCGGGAGCGCGTAGCATTGTAAAACATATTTTTTCCGATAAAAGGTGGTGATGTTGCGATGATCGAGCGGCGTCTCCAGTTGTAATTTGATGCCTTGGGCTGTGTCCACAGCATCAAACTTACAACGATTCGACAACGCCGATCGAATCTCGCACCACCTCTCCTTATCTCGAAGGAAAATAGGCGGCGGACGTTTATTACACGGCAACACGCGTGCCGCGGGTCTAACAGGGGCCTGAGGGGCCGGGGGGGCTGCCACGGGGGCTGAGGCGGGGGACGCGGGGGCCGCGCGGGCCTTGGGAGCGACGAACACATGATCGTCATCATGGTTGCGTTTAACGGGACCGCGGGGCAGGGGCGCTGACGGGGGGCGAGAGTTTCGCGATACAGTCCGCAATGGACGCTTTGGGGGCCTTGCTAGGTTGGGACGGGACAGGTGAGGCGGAGCGGGGAGAAGAGCGCTGTTTGCGCTTCTTCATTCGACGGAGGCGTAGAAACCCATCAGGGGTGCAGCTCCCGAAGAGCTACACTCCTGATCGTGTCATCCGTGGTTGGAAGACGCCGACTAGCGTCCGCGTCTTCCAACACAGGGAGGAGGGGAGGGAGGAGGGCGCGGCATCGATGCCGGGGAGGGGCAGCGGGTGCCAGCCGGACTCGCTCAGGGTATTAAGCTTCAAGTAGAAGATTCAGAATCCACCGAAAAGTAACCGCTTATCTTCTAAAAGCGGGTTTGTACTATCATACCACGCGCTCCCCGAGGAGCGTGTCCTCCCGTCGTCGTGAGCGTCCCAAGGAGATCCCCCTGGAGATCTCCGACTTCCTCAAGAGGAAGGATACCCCTGTTAGCCGTCACCGGATGCACAACCCTAGGACCAAAAGGCCCTATAATATGATTCTTGCCACTCTGGCCCGTACGCCAGAGGGTAAGAAGATTTACGATATAACCCATATCTGTGGAATAGGAAAGCTTCACTTGAGCACCCGTCAAATGGCCTGCCGGCAGTGCCATAATTGCCAACTTTATGGGCATTCGGCACGAAACGCCAGCTCGCCCCAGGTGCGTAAAGTGCCTGGGCGACCACGACGTGGACTGCCCGCGCCCAAAAGACAAGACCGCTCTGCGGCTTGTGATCCGCCAGCATGCGTGCTGTGCCAGTCAACTGGTCATCGGCCAACTACTTGGGTGCCCTAAAGCACTTACAAGGAAATCGGTCGAAAGCACCAGCCAGCTCGCCGTGGCGGCGGGACCGCCCTCAAAGTCGGCGTTCCTCCTCTTCCTCCACCAACGCGTGGACTCGCCCACCGTGGGCAACTTCCTCCCGTGCCCCTCAGGCCCCGGATTCGGACTGCCCCCACCTATGTCAGCCCCTCAGGCACCAAACTACCAGCCGGCTAGCTCTGGTAGTAACTTTGAAATATTATCGGCCGAATGAGCACCATATCAAGGGTGAGGCTCACTCGTTTCGCGGATGGAGATGTTGCCGCCGCCGGTAACCTCATGCTCAGGGTGCAGCTGTTTGAGAAATACAGCGACCTAGTAGACGCCCTTCAGGCTTAGCATTCAATCGGAACGCTAACGACGGCCCGGGCCGATTAAAACCGCGCGCGATTAGAATAGTCTTTTAACGCGAACGGATTTAGGGATCAGAGAAGAGGTTACGAACTCTTACGAGATCACGACGTTGACGTCATGTTAGTGCAGGAAACGTTTTTAAAACCTTCCAGTTCGGGCCCAAAATTCCAAATTTTAATCTTGTAGGAATGACAGAGCCGGCGCCCGAGGCGGCAGGCACGCCATTACTACAGGAAATCTTTGCACTGCGTTCCGTTAGACCCACCGTCGCTCTCGCTCATGGAGGTTTCAGTCTGTCGGCTGGCGCGACCGGTCATGCGCCTATCACCATAGCGTCGGTCTACTGCCGTGCAGATCCCCATCAACCTTTGGAAGAGGATCTTAAATCCTTCTCGCAATGGACGGAGCCGTCATACTGGCTGGCGACTTCAACAGCAAGCACCCGCATGGAACCTCGCGTTCCCAACACCAGGGGACGCGAGATGGCATCTCTATGAACAAGCTCAACTTTGACGTATTGGCTCTTCAGAGTCAACCTTCCATCCGAGTCAATCTGAGCTATTGCCTGATGTGCTTGATGTTGCGTTGTCAAAATGTTGCACTCCCCATGACTAGAATCGAGGTGATCCATGACCTTTCGTCTGATCACCGCCCAGTTCTTTTTATGGGCTCTCCGCCCAATCTTCTACCGTCCTTAAGACCGTAATAGGGTGGCAGAAATTAAAGACCCAACTGGAATCTGCCACCACTTCGCACCTCAGTGCCATCCACCACAGCTCAACTCTGTCAGGGACACGAACTTGCGGCTCATGCGTTCACAAGACATGTTCAGGAAATTGTCGAGGTCTCTCAAAGCGAGTTCCATTGGAGGATAACCAACAATGGAAGTTGCCAGACGATATCCTGGATCTCTTGAGGCGTAAGGCGTCGATTCGTGCTCATGACACCATCCCACCGTTGGTAACAGGACTCGGATGCGAGCACTTTGCCGCGAGGTCAAGTATCGCATTGCGCAGTTCAGGAACGAACGGTGGAATGAAACTCTGAGCTCCATCAAACCCTCTCATAGCCTTCTGGTCCATTCCGAAGAGTATGAAAGGCTCAAGTAACTTTGCTCCCATGCTCCCCTAACGGATCCAATGCTCCTCCAGCATTCGACGACGACGAAAAGGCGGAATGCCTAGCCGACAGCCTAGAATCTCAATGCTCTCCAAGCACTCAACCTGTCTGTGCCGAATTCCAGAAACATCTGGATAACGAGACAGACAGATTGATCAGAGAATCCCCCCGCGATAGCTTACCTCCGGTCACCAATGAGGAAGTCGTGTCAATTATCAAAAAACTCAAACCGCGTAAAGCCCCAGGAGCCGACGGCCTCTCGAATAAAGTCATTAAACTTTTGCCCGCTAACTTATTACCATTCTTGTTTTAATATATAACGCAGCCCTGACTCATGGTGTGTTTCCAAACACTGGAAGGACGCTCATAGTTATTGGCATTAGAAACCTGGCTCGCCTGCATCCAGTCCCACCTCGTATAGACCTATAAGTCTCCTCAAAATCCTGGGGAAGATTTATGAAAGAATCGTTCTTGCCCGCCTGCTGATCGCTATGACAGCCAAGGCCTCCTAGTCCGGAACAGTTTGGCTTTAGAGCTAAGCATTCCTGCACCCACCAGGTACATAGAGATCGTAGAGCACATTAAAGTCAGTCAAATAAAGGCTTCTACACGGGTGCCCTGTTCCTCGATGTGGCGAAAGCGTTTGACAAAGTCTGGCATGAAGGACTTATATACAAGCTGTGTAAGTTCGGCATGCCAACTCGCCTCGTACTCATAATACGAGACTTTCTCGGAGTCGAAATTCCGTTACAGAGTGGAAGGCCTGCTCTCACTCCCAGACCTGTCGTGCAGGTGTTCCCCAAGGCTCTGTGCTCGGCCCAGTACTGTACACCTCTGTACACGTGCGACCTACCGTCCTTAATGAGGATGCGCGTCTCGCTCTTTTGCGGATGACACATGCCTCTTCGCCTCACCCCTGCCCCCTCACAAAATCCACCTGCCCTCCAGACAGCTGCAGACGCCCTCGGTGTCTGGTTCAAAGTCTGGAGAGTAGACATTAATCCTCAAAAGTGCAGCCATCCTTTTCTCAAAAGGCTTGCCTGTCCCCCTGCTAAAGTCAATTTGCTAGGTGAACCAGTACCTGGGTCACCCAAACAAGTACCTTGGTGTAACGTTAGATTCAAAACTCTCTTTTAGTCCCCACATTAGCCGAGTGAGAAATAAAGCAGCCTTTGTTCTCTCACGCCTGACCCACTTAATTAACTCTAAAAGCAAGATGTCACTTCGTAACAAAGTGACAATCTACAAAACTTTCATACGCCCCATCTTATAGGTTAAGATGCCCTGTCCTGCCCTGTCTTCCTACAGGCAGACAATAGTAAAATCAAACGCCTGCAGGCGATCCAGAACCGGTTCATGCGCAGAGCCACGGGAGCTCCCTGGTTCATCAGAAATATAGACCTCCACCTCGATCTTCAGCTACCTTCAATAGCCCAATTTTGTAAAAAGTTCACCCAAAGGTACTTTGACACGGCTTCCGAACATCCCAACCAGCTTATAGTTCAAACAGTGGACTACAAACCACTCGAATTTTACAGAAACAAAAACTCCATGCGTAGGCGCGCCATGCTTTAACCGAACCAGACGACGTTATCACCGTCGCGAAGAGAAGCGTCGTCTTCTGCTCACTCGCTCACAACTCTGACCGCCCGCTCACGACGACGGTCGAGGCGGGACCGCAATACTACAGTAGATATCGGCACGTACCAGGCCGATTCTCTCCTATCAATGATAGAAGCGCGGTGGGAGTTTCTTCCGCCACTTCTTCTCCACCCGATAACGCTTTCCGAAGTGGTAGTAGATAGTAGCTAATTACGGTTAGGGAACAGGACCAATGCTGCAGCTGAACGAGCCGAGGTTCGGCCCAACTGGGCGCCCTCGTTGCAGACTGCAAACGCGAAAACGTAAGTGACGGCCCAAGCCGAGGTTCCCTCTCTCGAGGGGCCCTTGGTGTAAGTCACAAATGAGGTTCAGGCGTGCATGCGTTCGTGCACGCCACCTCCAAACCGGCGGAACAGCTAAAGGCCCTGTAGGCCAACTGTGACCATCAGTCACAAAAAAAAAAAAAAAAAGCTTCAATTTTGCAATCTGAGATATCAGAATCGAGGTCCGACATTGCGACGACGCGAAGTTAAGATCGCATACGCACTTAGATGCGGCCCGGTGGGTGTCCGGGTCGTGGACCTGCCTCCCGTCTGGGTTTGACGGAGGCCTAACCAAAGTACCTGCGTTCCCTATTGAAACAGTTGAAATAAAGAACAACCGTCACGAATGAGAATACGCAATTAAAATTGCGATATTCACAAACGCTTCCGGGTAAAAGTTCTCTTATATAACCTTGAACCGACCCAGAAATTGCCGTTAAAACGACTAATCTCCGAGGCGGCCGAAACAAGAGGGACGCGGGCGGTTTATCCACCCGACGCCGCAACAATTGATCGAAAATTCGAACGAAACCCGATGTAAACAAAGTTGCGCAACGAATTGCGCAACTTTGTCGTAACGGTTTTTCGTTCGAAAATCCGCTAAATTCGCGCACGCGACGGTCAGGCAGCGCGACGTAGCGTATTACGTGTACCGGTGTCACGTAAACGCAAAACGCACTTCACTTAACGATCGCGGTAACGGTCAAAAGATCGCGCAATGAGCACGGCAACGGACAGCAGGGACGTGCGGACGGCTCCGCTGTTGGCGGCTCACTGCCTCTTTTAATGCATGCATTTCTATTAGGGGTTTTTGGACCGTATCCACTACGCTGGTCCAATGCGATTCGTGGGTGGACCGACTTTTACATGCCAGGAAGATGATCCTTGCCCATCCAGCGCATGCATCTTTACTTTTCAGACACTTGGGTGATCGGCCCGGATTATCCTAACCAATCAGAAAACAATGATATTATAAATTTCCCCCAGGATTCAGACCCACGACTTCGATTTATAAAATAAGGGCCATTAACGCTAGACCACGGGTGGTCACCTACAGTTTGTATTTTTATTTATTGTTTATAGTTTTGTCACCTTTGGTTTTATAAAATCTTGGTATAGAAGTTACCATCATACATCCTAATATATTTACCCTCTGCTTTTGCTTACGTAATTTTAAAAGCTATTGGAACAGAACTGAAAAAACTTTTGATAAATTCCAAGTTATTTTTGTTTTTGTTTTAACTATTTTTAAATATAGCTTTTTGAAGCAATAAAACCTTATTTTGATCCTATATTATTCGTTACTCGATTATATCAATAATATCCAAGATTTCATCGTTATATTGTACTGATCGTAAACTGTTTTCTAATCCAGACCATTGACGTATCACAAGACATTAACTTGTTAAATGTGTTTGTGAGTACATTTAGATTTAAATCACTTAGCGTTCCCAACTAACAATCTCTTTGTTTTCGAAATCAAAGATCTATATTTCACTGCAAACTACCTATTAGTTAGTTGTTAACCAGTACATGTTAATGCTGTGTTGTGTTTCTGTAAATTATTTATTCTCCCATATTCTTCAAGATTCATCCCGGAAATATTAATTTAATATACTAATTATTTAAGCAATTGATGGTAGATTGTGTTAAATATTTATCTGTTTATTTCTACACAAAACATATATTATATATTTTAATATTCTTTAATATATAGACAGTGGCAGTTTTAATAACTATAATTTTATTAAGATAAACATATTACACATATTACAATTGAAAATTTATTAGTTTAAAGTGCAAAAATAAATGTATATAATCGGGTTTTATATCGATACATAGTTCAGTATTAAATTTCATTGTCGGAAAATGCTTTTTAGAATAAAGATTTACACTCTAGGAATTGCCAATCAAACAAGTATATTTTTGCAATTATTTAAATATTCTTTAGCAATACTGAACGTACATTTTGCAAACATAATTAGTTTTTTTTTACCATAATTACCAGAACTATCTAAATTATTCTACCAATAAAACAGACCTGTTCATTAAACAACATTTTTAATGAAATTCAATTATACTATAAATACAGTAGAATTTCTTTTGACTGTATGTACGAATCTCTTATAAAACAGAAACTTTTATTTAGATATGACAAAGGCAGTGTATAATGTAAAATAATTATTACGTATATACATAGCAAACATAGTGAACGTTAATATCTGCATAATGTAGGATTTACTTAAATAGGTTACAGGGTAATATAATTCATTATTTTAAATTAATACGTACATTTATTATAATAAAAGTCACATTCTTAAAAGTACAATTGTGCAATATTGTCAAACCATATTGTTGAGGAATATTGCTGTGACAATTGAAACAGTAATTACTACATTTGAATATAGCTTCAGAGTTATTATGAGTTAACGTAATGACTGAAGTCCACTGCGATTACTATTGATTATTTACGACGTCGAGTGACATCGTGTATTCAATAGCGCTTTCATCGTAATTGAATAAAATGTTCGGGCGATTAGGGTGCGAATGAAATGCTTCTTTTTAATTGCTCTCTATAGTAATTTTAAAATATGTTTGTCAATATATATCTAAATCATTTATGTGTTTTAATTAACAACGTTTAAACTTTTTACATGATTGACATTTTATTTTTATAATTGAATGTCGAACAGAAATGTGTTTTATTTATGCAAATAAAAACTTAACTAACTTATCTCAATTCGTGAATATTTGCTTCGTTCTTAACTTTTGAAGTTCAATTAGTTTTTCAATGAAATTAACTTGATAAGCTTTTCTTTTGAGTTATAGTTTAAAATGGCTCCAATATACATTTAAATGCATATATGAATATACACATTTATACATTATTTATACACATCCACCAACCCGCATTCGACCAGCGTGGTGGGATACAGTCCAAATGGAGAAGGCATGCATCAGGGAGGCCTATGTCCAGCAGTGGACTAACAGACGTGATGATGATGATGATGATGACATTTATATTCCTCCTGAATTATTAACCGTTAAATTAAAAAACAATTATAAATTCTTTTTATAAAATATTCTTTAATAATGTTTATATAAATCAGAGACAAACATATTAAAACATTTTTGTCATACGTATTTAAATAAACACCTGATAAAAGTTATAAAAAGGCGCACAGATTTTTTTGTTTGCAGCGGTTAGTTACACATAAGCAATATTTTTGATTAATTTTGCTTTTGTTACGTTTTTAACACGCTTTAGATTAAGATTATTTTATTTTCGATGACAAATCACGCAGATGTCTTTTATATTTTGGGTTTGCTATGATCATATTTAACATGGAAATTAATTTCAAAACTTTGTAAAGAATTGTTTGTAATAAAGATTTACTAATAAACTGAAACAGAATAACTGTCGTACATTACGTTAGTAGCTAAGTACAAGCTAATGTTAATAAAATGACTCAGTAACGCTTTATAATTTATGTGCTGGATTTACTATATAACTATTTTCCATCAGTTGTGCGAGATCGTTGTACTTTTCTATTTAAATACATTTCTGTGCTAGATTATAAACCAGTTTTTTTTATAAATTTTTACATAGTAACGATTTTCCAATAGAAATCATGAACTCTTACCAGATTGAATCTAACGTTCAGCGTCATTAATACAATACAACTTTATTCAAACTTCGGCTTGTAATCTATACAAAGAAATTGGATTGTTGTCGTGAAAAATTAAAATAGACGCTTTTTAATTTGTACATTGGCATGTATAGCCGATGAAACGGGAGCAAAACAACATTTTTAATAGTTTTGTCCGTCTGTCTGTATGTTTATTTCGGCTAATCTCTAAGTTAGCCCTTACGTACGTAACCAGGAGGCACTTATCTATTTTTATTTTGGAAATACTGTCTTTTATTTCATGAAACTTTATTGCATCGATGTTATAACTAAAAACCATATAAACATATATGCTAGAAATGTGTGGTAGCGCACACAAGTCACACTTATAGCATGTTCAGGAAACAATAACTATGTTTTTAATACCATACGAAGTCGAAGGTAACAGTTCGTTTATATAAAAATATATCTACAGACTAAGACGAGTAAACAGAATGTTATTTGGGAAGAAAGTGATTCAACTAAATGTTTGCCCAAAATTTTTGTCCCACAAACACATTTACCAACTAAATGTGTCGTGATACGTAAACAGTTTGAATTGAGAAGCAATCGCTTGAGCTTTTGATTAAAGATTTACACTTGTTTTGATTAAAATCAAATGCCGTAAATCTTGTTTATCATATTGTTTACCACCACCCACCAACCCGCATTAGACCAGAGTGGTGGGATACGGTCCAAAACCCCCTGAAGGATAGAGGTGTATTAGGGGGGGCTAATGTCCAGCAGTGATTGTCCACTGGCTGAAGATGATGATGATGACATTGCTTTCAATACTCTAATGTGACTTCTTTACGTTAATATTTCTTTCATAGTCTATTAAATTGTATAGAAAAAGCAACAAACCACAACTTTTAAGTCATTGTCATTGCTCAGTGGTTTTTAAAATGTTTACAGAAATATGCTTTATACAAAAGCAGGTAAAAATGTATATTTTTATAAAATTTCATACTATACTGGTAGGAAAAATAACCGTAGTGCTTATCGTATAAACAAAGGTCGCGTATGAGTGTATAGAATTTTTTTCAATTACATTTTTACGTATACTGCACGTCTTATTCGGCTTGGATTTAAATAACGTTTATATATATGTGATGAAAAAGGAAATTGATAGGTCAACTCTATAAAAGAAGGAAAAGGTGTTTTGTATCTGAATTGAACAAAATCGTTATACAAAACCCATATAAAAGTTTATAGACTTATCCCATCTAATTAAAAATAATATTCATTGGTCCCATTGTACATTTCTTATTTTCATTTCATGGAACTGCAAAACGTTTTATATTGAGAATTTCTGAGCACATTTTCTATAATGAATAATCTTTATTGAATATAATTGAGGTTTTGCTTTAACTTTAGAATTCAAAGTGCTTTTATTTTATGGTGGAGTTTATTTGTAAAAAAAACAAAAGAAAATATTTTTATATATGTATATTATAATTTTTTACAGTCAAGTGTTGCCCCAGTTTAAAATATGCTTTATATCTTACGCAATTTTTAATTATAATTCTTTTTCACAACAAAACTTACTGCCTCCGTAACCTAGTGGTAAGAGCGTGTGTGTTTGGGTTCGAATCCTGTGGGGTCTCAACAAATTTTTATTGTTGTTTCCGAGTTGGTTAGGGCGATTTGGGCCGATCGCCAGTGTCTGAAAAGTGAGATGATCCATGCGTCGGATGAGCTATAAAATCAGTCCACCAGCCAACCGGCATTAGATCAGCGTGAAGGATACGGTCCAAAACCCCACTAATTGATAGGGGTGTATTAGGGAGGTCTATATCCAGCAGCGGACTATCACAAGCTGATGATGTGTATGTAACAAAACTATATGTTTATTTTGTTTGTTTAATAACTGCAACCATACACAGAAACGTTCGTTAAATTAAAAAGACTTTTAAAGGGTTTCTTGGCTCTCGTGAGACACTGCTATAGTAATAAAGTCTCAATAGTTTCATATATTAGTTAAGTCTCATGTACTTATTGTAGTAATAAAGAATGCAAAGTCTCAAGGCAAAGATAAAGCGAAACTTGCTTTTATATGAGTGTAATAAATAACTGGAACAACATTACATTAAATTATTACAGTAGGTACTCTTAATATTGAAAAGCAATAATAATTATATTGAGATAAATAAACAGATCATTGTTAACATAAAGAAAAAAGTCATAAAGGCTCCTCAGGAATGTGCCAATGCATAATTTTTCATGGTCACGGGTAAGATATGAGTATTAAATGTATGAAAATCTTCTTTTAAAAAATAAAGCTTGATGCGAATAAAGCTAGTGTTTGACACTTGTATTTTACTTATATATTATTTTTATATAAACTTACCCACAAACCTTCGATAATATTTTTATATCGGTACTAACATATTTGTCTAATTTCTGCCATTCGTAAGATGTCCAAAGCGTCAAAACTGAACACAGAATTTTTGAATAAACAATTGCAGATAATTGTCTTAATAAGTGTGCAAAAACTCAATACAAAAACAAAAGAATAACAGTTCACGTTTCATAACTTTTTCACAGGCAAATAAATAATCTGCTTTTATGTATCACAGGTGAAAAGAATAAACCGAATCCTATTACAAGAACACTAGACAATACTGGAAAAACAATTCAACATCATATGCCTGCAGCTATCGGATTACATTGCAGTGCAGTATAGTTTATATCGTTGCTTTATGGACAGTGTGGGAATCCAGTGCTTTTATATTTTTAGCTTCGAAGCAATAGTCGTGACTAAGCGCCTTAGTGTTATATAAGTGTAGTATGAAATTAGCAGGTACGTATCTGTGTCGCAAATTGATCTTTCAATACTGCTTTTTCAATTACTATCATATAGAAAGTACATTTATTAAAATAATTAAAATTGTAACATAAAAACTTCATAACGTTTTAATATTTTTCTGAAATGTATCATCATATGGCAGATTTGTGGTGTCTTATATAATATTTTTGCAGCGATTGTAAAAGAGTGTACGGTGTTAAGTATATATACAAATATATTATAAATTAATAAATTATACAAAAACGATAACTCCCTATCGATTATAGATAAGGACAATTTAACAATTTTCTATACTAACTTATACAACAATATCGTACATTATAATATCGGCTTTTTATGCTTATTTAATTGGAACTCCATCACTTTAATGTATTTCACTATGCGCAAATCTAAAACTACTGCAATTAATCTTGGTATTATTAATCATTTTCACTCACAACAATTCAAAGGGTGATGACGGGTTGCCTACATGCTTCCGACTTCAAATCGATTTAAACTTATGCTGTGTTTAGTCATGCAAACAATGTATACTATATATGCCCTTATTCATAATCAATTATCCTATAAAACCCGATGTTATTAACATTATTAATAATAGTTAATTTATTTTTATAATTATTATACACAACTCAATAATTTAAAACACCATTAAACCCTTTTTCTACTTTTAAGGTAGCAGTCAATCAACCTTACAAGTTTATTTCTAATGCCTGAAAGGAATGAGGTCTAGGTTATTTGAAAGGAAAGCAATTAAGGGCTTAGAACATTATGGTTAGTAATAAAGAAAAGTGTCACACTAAATTGTGTGGCCTATTTTCATTATTTAATTAAGTTACTTAATATCTTATTAATCAAAATTTAAAATAAATCATAATTCTAAATTCACAATCAATAGTATTTTTAATATTTAATTCAATGCAAGAAAAGTACTTTAACAATATTAATACGCGATGATCAAAACATACAACTAACTTTATCAAACTGGTTTTGTGTTTATTATATCATTTCTCTAAGGTAATAAAAATAATTGTTGTTTGTTGTTAAAAAATGTTCTTAGAATATTGGGATAACACATTTTGAATTAGCCCCTTACTATTATCTGGGCTTTTATATAATAATACAGCAATTATATGTACATATTCAAATCAGTGTTTTTTATGATAATGTAATATAATAAACAGGTATACAAACACATTACCATGATCAATTTATTAAATTTAAAACAGTTACATTACAAATGACTTTAGGTGCATTAGTTTTACTTCAAATCAAATTAGTTCAATACTGTGAATTTAGTTTAATTTCATTTAAATTTTTTGGATCGCACCAACGCTATCGAAGTCAATTGGACAAACCGTGAAATGTATTTAATGGATACGTAATAATTAATTTTAAAATGCAATTCATAGATTTTATAACAACTAATTATTTAAATTTATTTATTGCACCACCATGGGTTTTTGTTATCTTCTTCTATTTTATTATTTTTTTTTAAATAAAACGAACTATCTAGACACTTGAGTCCGTACTCTTTTTGCATTTATTTGTTTGTTTATGAATTACAAAAAAATTGTTACGTACTACATCAGCTGTAATTGGGTGTTATGGTGCAGCAGTGAGTTCATTTAATTATTCTTTATAGGTTATGATTATTGTTTATTGATTGAATA
>JAGSMT010001183.1:0-153126 GCA_029286875.1 Lamproptera curius
ATTAAAATAGCTAGTATTTTGTAGTTAGTATTAAATACTTATTAGGCTCTGCCAAAAAGTAAAAAAAAACCTTCTCTCTCTTATGGCTGTTAATGTTATAATATGATTATGTCAGATAATTTTGTTTGAACAATGAAAATATAGATTATATCCAATAACCGTCCGATAACAGATTGCCGTATATTATTAAATTTAGGCAGTAGGCATTAAATTTAAATAATGCCAGTAAGTACAAGAAATTCATACACAAGCATATTTAATAGTTCAACGCAGGTTATTGACAATGCGTTAATAATAAAAACGATCATTTATTTTTTAAATTTAATTTATAATTCTGTAAATATTTATTTCACAATGTACACGTGTATATTGTCGTGCATTTTATTCATTAAAAAAATAAAAAAATTGTTAATACTGTTTACCAAAACATTTATTTACTTACACAGGAGCTATTTAAAGTGTTACTCATAATTCTGCACATTTCGTATAATAACTATTAAAACGATAGCGCTATAAAAACAACGCAAACATAGCAATTACACTATAAAAAGCTAAAGTGGCGCTATACAATGATTTACTATAAACTTATTTTTAATTTTTCAGTATTAGAAGTATTAAACCAATAATCTTAATGCACGTCGTCAGTGTGCATATGAATTCTCGTTTCTTTGCGATACGATGCAATGTCAAAGGTCGGTCATCGTTAACATTGTTATTGCATTTGATTGGACTCTACACCGGCTCATTGACTCACGAGTTCATGATTGCAAATGAGTAAATATTATGCACTGATTTGAATTACTTTTATATAAATAGCTTTTGTTGGTTAAAAATGAAAAACAATCAGAATTCAGTTTGCTGACGCGTACTGGGTTATAGTGAATCAGTAGCATGCTTATTGTACCATTTCTTTTTGAACCTTTGTGTTCGTTGTTTTAACTCGTTTTCAAATGTTATAGTTTTGAGTCTCGCACATTTATTCTAGTCATCTTATATAAATCATGCAAAGACCGTTCAAAAGCGTATAACCATATTCTACTTCGAAATTTTTTTATGGAATAAGATAGTAACTTTATTATTGTTTATTCTATAAATTTATCCTTTGATTCGTCAATGTTAGTTGTTCGTTAATTACAAGAAAAATAAAGTAAGACATTTAAACGATTTCTGAAACTCGGTATTATTGCTTATTCAATTCGTAATAAATGTGAAATGTCGCTAAGTACTTATTCATAATGTAAATTGTAATATATAATAGTTACTTTTATCTGAGGTATAAATGTTTGTCAAGAATAATTTTTGAAGAAGTTGTAAATGGAAAAGGAGTTTTTTTGCTTTTCGCGTAAACTTTGAATTATTCGCGGAAGGTGTAGATTTATAAGTGCAAAGTTACAGGAACATCTTATAAAACAACATCAAAGGAGTAAAGTCAATTGGAACGACATTTATATTAAATTATGGCAATAAGAAAACTTGTGAGAAATAAGAATCACTAATATCTATTATATAGTATAATAAAAGATATTAAGTTTATGATTCTTATAAAGAGCACTTGTGTTTAATGCCCATCTCTCACTTGAGATATTGCACTGTTATCAGCATTAACGATATCTTCGTGATATTATTCATAACATTATAAACTTATCAGATGACGACTCGCAGTCGCCTTATCGTTATCTGTCGTTTATTTCCTGACCGGATTGTCTGTTTTATCACTCAGTTGAGATAATTATATTATATCATTATTATAAAGAACGTGCTGATCACATTGAAAGTGGAAAGGCACAGACACCAGTAGTAAGCATATTAAACGTATCAGATCTTGACAATGCACCATTATTATAATTTAATTAAAACCGCTAGGCCACTGCCATAAACTAAGCAAAGCTTTAACTATGCATATCATCAAGATATCTACTATTGTATGCTTATTGTCGTTTTCTTGTCATAAAGCATACTTCGTCATCAGCCTGTGATAGTCCACTGCTGGACATAG
This sequence comes from Lamproptera curius, assembly GCA_029286875.1. Lineage (NCBI taxonomy): Eukaryota > Metazoa > Arthropoda > Insecta > Lepidoptera > Papilionidae > Lamproptera > Lamproptera curius. Next base: position 1,997 of record JAGSMT010001183.1, read on the forward strand.
GCCTCCCCTAATACACCCCTATCCATTAGATGGTTTTTTGGACCGTATCCCACCACGCTGGTCCAATGCGATTTGTGGGGTAAGAAAAAAAAGCATACTTATTAACTATATTATAAAATAAAAACCGATGGGCTCATTAGGACGCTAGACGTGGAGGCCACGTTTAGGAAAACGGAGTTTTGTAACCATATGCCAGTTTTAAAATAATGTAATGATTTTAAGCTACAATGAATTAATCTACTGTATCAAACCAATGTCTAGTGAATGTTTTTTTTATAATAGGCACGACAGAAAAATGATTTTTTTTCCATAAGTCGTTGTGTGAAAAGGTATTTAAAGAATTGGATACTTTCCTCGTGGTATAGTTTATTGCGGTACAGAAAATAACATTTATTTAAGAGTAACGGACTATCATTCATAATTTGTACAATTTTTAATAGAAATGTTATATCTGCTATGTTCCGTCTTACAGCCAATGGTAACTAGTGGTGAATTATGATTATGATGATATTATAAAACGCCAAAACACCCTGTAAAATAACAGAGACTTATTAATGTTTACTCTTTTGTGCTTCTTCTTGCCGCAATCTGTATTTATAATATATTTTTATTGAATTATAACTTGGTTGTATTATACTATAGTTTGATTATATTCATGTGAAATCACTTCAAGAATTTCCTTACTGCTAGATCATTTCGATGATGTTTTTCTTTAACACAGTCACTTCAATTCAGTTGCACTTTGTTTAAAGTTTCATTACTCTGTTAAAATTCGTCACTCTGTTCAAAATATTGACATATATTTCGTGTTTGTGGAAATTTAATGAATCAGATGTCACATGAAACACGCCCAAGTCAGTTTTTAAACACTGGCAGTCTTGGCTGTTTCGTAACACTGAAGCTTCTTTTGTTACACTTGACAAAAACAAAACGAACATGAAATGGTATCATGACACAATTTCGACTATATAAGAGGCAAAGCACGTCGGTTAAATATCTCCTATATTTTTTTGCTTGTTATTAATGACGCTTACTTTTCTTTTGTGCTAATGGTATTTATTTGTTTTAAGAATGATTCCCTACCAATTCCTCTACTAACTCCTCTTTTATTTAGTTACCTTAAATGAATTCTCAATACGTATTTATTAACCTAAAACTATGTAACATGTCAAATGAATTTAATGATGGTATTTTCCTGGATAATTAGAGGACTAATAGCATTAAACGATTCCTTACTTAACCGCAACATACATTTAATCTCCGACAAGACTTAATTAAACCAGATTGAGTGACGCGTAAATCTGGAGCGATCATTTTCACATCTAGGCATTGCCCGCGACTTTGTCCGCGTGGTAATATATACTCCCAGTATAAAACAGATATCGTCCAGAGAAAGTCCCATTAAAATTGAAACCACCATTTCATAGATTAGCCAGAACAGTCACGTTGCTCAAATTTTATCTTTGGAAAAATTTGTTGGTCACCTGGTTCGTAGGAACGGTACCTTACCGCGTACTCTGTGCTATATGAAGCTTACCATCGGCAAGAGTCTGGAAGCATAACTACATAGTTACCAAAAAAGACATTTTTTTTAAATGATGTTTTGTCATATGTATCGGTTATATATCACAAAGTAATCATTTAAAAACAGTCGATGCTACAATCAGGCATTCCAATGCTATTTATTTGTATAGATAAAGTACTGACACTAATCCGTATACGACCGGAGTATAAGGGTTAAACGATTCATCCTTACGGCGCGCTGCAAATGCCTCAATCAAATTGCACACTCGGCTCTGCTACGCCGAGACTCGAGCGGCAAAAAAGCGCTATTAATCAAGGACGCTGTAGCTTCGCCAATTTTCCGTGCCATATACCGCCGTTTAGTGCTTCACTCCGCCATTTGCTTGTGCTAGCTGTTTTCACATTTCCGCAGTATGAATCGGGATACGAGGCGGTATTGCGCTTTTGTGTGTTATGCCATGATAAATAATGCACTTTAACTGACTTTAACGCGTTTAATTAGCTGTACCTTGATGCTGAAGAGAGGCTGGCTCGTTGGGTACAATTAAATAATTGTGAAGTAATTAAATCCTTAAAATTGTATTATTTATCGTGAGTAGTATTTACGTATATGAAGTGTTATGACTGACAGAAATGTTGTTGTATCGAATTTTTAATTATTACGACGAGTTGTAGATTTTGTCCAAGAGCAGTATTAAAACACTTTTTCCGTATTTTTTAAATTGTATACCAACTTATTTCTATGTATATTGTTGGAAACATATTTAATGTTTCTTCGTTGGAAGATGTACCACAGATTAATTAGTTAACTATTCCCATTTTTCTTTTCTATTAGTTCGCTTCGACTTTCTACACGCTATATTTAAATTTATCTTTTGAATACGATTACTCTTGTTGCCCCCCCAGCTGTATTACCGTAACCATTCTCTAAGACTAGTCCTTTTGTTACTACTTAACTTTAATTTTCATTTAATATAAAAAAATGCTAGGTCTCTTTTTTCTTTTTTTAGCAAGACGATCTTATATATAAAATTCTTCTGTACGTCTGTCGACAGTGAACTTCTACAAAACGGCTGGACCGATTTAAATATTTTTTGGTATGTTCAAGTGGATTCAAGGATGGTTCAGATTCACGAATAAGCCCGGCAGATAGCACTGCCGTCGGTATCTTTAGGTTCTTTACTTATACAGCAACTAAACGGCTGCATTAATTAAACTATTATATTACTCGTCTTTCATTTTGTAGTCTATTTAATACAATAATTGTTTAAAGTATCAGGATAACGTCTGATGAATTCAATTTCATTTCAATACAGACAGTTATACAGTACTATAAAAAAAATAAGGACAAAGACAGTTCGAAGTCTTGCAAACGAATAAAACACAAAAGAGAAAAGTTGTTTAACTATTAATGAAAAGGTATGACTAATTTAGTTCATAGTTCAGGTAATTTACACTTGGGATAAATCTTAATGGCAACTGAGTGGCGACATACATCTTATTGATTCTTGTTATTGTAAATGGTTACAGTGATGTCAAATACTGAATGACAGTCGACGAATAACAACAGCATCCGTCGGATACTGCTTCGTTGCTATGGGTTACTTAGTTTAAATCCATTTCGTGTCTTATTTGTCTTAGTTATATTTAATTAAAATAACTCTATTCAACATAGCATTACTTTTGTTTCATCATCATCATCATCACCATCATCAGCCTGTGCTAGTCTACTGCTGGAGGTCTATTTAGGGGAGGCCTATCCTCCCCTAATGATAACTTTGGGGTTTTAGGACCGTATCACACCACGCTGCGATTGGACGGAATTTTTACATGCCCATCCGAAGCATGAATCATCTTACTTTTCAGACCATTGGATTTTCGGCCCAAATTACCCTAACCAACTAGGAAACATCAATGAAAATTTGTTAAGTCTCCGCTTTTGAACCCACGACCTCCAGTATCTAAAGCACACGCCTTCACCACTAGGATACGGAGGCAGTACTATTGCTTATTGATCGTTATTTATGCCACCACTCTATGGTGTCTCATATCAGTAATATTACTGATCATAGGATCAGTGTCTACAAACGCCGCGTTCGGTTGCAGACGTGTTTAGCGTATTGCTCAAAATATCATTAACGTAAACAAATTTTAAATTGTGAATAATATTCTTGTCGAGGTCCTTTTAGCTGTATAACATTTGTAAGTAATTTTAATTATTATTAATTCAGATGCTAATTGTTTTTTAAGGTTTTATTATTATAAAATTACAGTTAGTAGTGCGCCAAAGGTTAACAATTTAATGTTGATATCAATGAGTTTAATGTTCTGTTGATAAAAATGGATTTAACAAATATATGTTAAATACAAGTTTTGCGTGATTCATTTTTGCATAATGCTTTTTACATATTAAAAATAGCCTCACTTAAAATTGCCATTATTTAATGCTGTTGAATACCGTAAAAAGAAAAATAAAAAGTGAATACCGTAGAATTTAGAGTAACGTAAAAAGAGAAATGCAATAATTTATGATCTCAGCGGCACTACATTACTAGTTTTATTTCGAATATAAAAATTGTTGTTTTTTGTTAAAGATGTACTCATCGGCACTTTAATACAAACTGGCCAGGGAACAGAAAACATTTGCTGTATAATATATAATGCAAATAAATGCACTTCCAATATCCGACTGTTAGAATTAATTAAATGTTATTCAGTTAAAAATGTGAGACGGACATAAGTATCGTTAACTGTTACGAATAAGACCGTGGTGGTAAAATTTTTTGATCTACAAAGTTCATCATCATCATCGTTATCAGCCAGTGTCAGTCCACCGCTGGAGATGGAATCTTAAAATGCCCGCCACTGCTTCCGATGTTCCATTATTTACTATGTCTCTATTATTATATATATTTATATTAATGTATTCTATTATTATCTATTCACATCCATACCTTTTCGAACGTCGTCACTACGGTTATCAAGAATTTCTAAATTAAATTACACGTTTTAATCTATTAGAATAGTAATGAAATCAGAAACAAATGCAGGTCTGCTTTTAAAAGAGTTTAACAACGAAAGTATTGTTAGTACCCGGCTTGCTTAATAATTTGTTACAGAACGAACATTGCTTCACGACATTTCACAAGTTCCGCCGCGTCGTTGTCAGTTTCCATTGATTCTAGAACGTGCAAGTGTTTGAATTGCTAAATCTGTTTTTCCCGCCAACAGATTTGTACCTGCCATTTGTGAAGGTTGAGCGAATATTAACATTTTGTTTACATCACGTAGGCATCGCACTGTATCCTGAATTAGGTCATCGATAGTATATTTCTATGTATCAATCAGTCAAGTGTCTAATTGCACTTGCTTGATAAAACAGACTCACGGTATTATTACCGGTGGTAGGTCCCCTTTTACTGTAGACCGTCTGGGTGGAATACCACCGCGGTGCATATTTCTGCCGCAGCAAAGCAGTAGGCTGAAAACACTGCTGTGTTCCGGTTTGAAGAGGCTCCGTAGCCAGCGTATCTACTGGGTAAACGAGACTTAACACCCTATGTCTCACGGTAGGCAGCGCGTTGGCGACACCACAGGTTTTGCCAATGTCTATGGGCGTCGGTGTCCACTTCCCTTCAGGTGACCCGAATGCTCGTCTGCCTGCGTATGCCATAAAAAAATTATTGATGAGAAAGTTTTTATTGACAATACGTCATGTCGATATGCTTATATAGAAATGATGCATAATTCACCTATGCAAATTCTATTTAAAAAATTTATAGTAAATTTATAGTCAAATACAGTGGTGATAAATATATTTAATGAATAGCACTTTTCTTAGGAATTGCTGGTTCTATGAAAACAATTGCCATTTCGTTCCATAGCTTATTTATATTTATTTATTAAACCCTCGACCGCGTTTCAAATACGTAGTACGAAGATTGTTTAAACCATCTTTTATATCTGGCCAACTTTACCAACTTTTTTTTCTTTATGTTGTAGAGTTCTTATACATATCGCTATTAGTGCAAACTTTACTTTAAGTAACTCTGTTTAATCCCTATGATAACATGATAACCTGGATAAAAGACAAGGAAGATAAGCTTGGTTGCCTACTGAATCCTCCTTGCGTCGTGTTCTTCGTGTCTGAGGCTCGTGACGAGCTCCATCCATCAACCTCGACTTAATAGACGTCCTTGAAAGCTTTATGGTAGACTAATATCCACATACTAACTTTTAATTATATTGTGTGATTTTTGACACCCGTATACGGATCTAAATGAAATGTACGCAAACATTTCATTTAGATACGTATAATTTTCCAACAGCACATTTACCGTTCTAGATATGTCGACACTAAACTTATGGCCGTTGTTGTACAACATGTCTGTTGGGATATCGATTACGCTATTGTGAATTAAGTATCGCATGTCGGTGTAATGATAACGGCCTGGCACCAATCACTTTACAACTGGCAAAGTGTACAGTATTATGTGATTAGGGCTTTTGATTTCTAGTTTAATTTGAAATTTTCACTCGTTCATATTTATAAAGAAAACACGCATATTAAATATATCAATCATCATCAGCCTGTGTTAGTCCACTGCTGGACATAGGCTTCGCCTAATACACTCCTATCCATTAGGGGATTTTTGGACCGTATCCCACCACGCTGGTCCAATGCGGTTTGATGGGTGGACCGATTTTTTTACATGGCCATCCGACGCATGGATTATCTTACTTTTCAGACAATTGGGTGATCGGCCCAAATCGCCCTAACCAACGAGGAAACAACAATGAAAATTTGTTAAGTCCCCGCAGAATTCGAACCCACGACCTCCGGTTTCTAAAGCACACGCACTAACCACTAGGCTACGGAGGCAGTCAATTAAACATATCGGCATTGTCTAATAAGTTGTCTTTAAAGCACAACGAGCAGATCTGCAATGATAACTTTATTGCTGCCACGTTAAGTTTTATTCTAACGTAATTTCCTGAAAAATTATTGCCCGTACTGATGTAGGCGTAAACATTTACTTATATATTTTTGACTACGTTATATTTTCACTTTATGAAACTGGCACTAAACCTTTTTATTGGGTAAATAACATATGGGAGTTCGCCTTCTGTTAAAATACGTTATATGCATTACCCTTATTGAACATACAAATGTAAATATCTATGTGGGTATTCAATGCATTAACTCTTTTATAGATTGACTAGCGGGTGCGACCTCGTCCAATGTGGTAATACACGAAAAAAAATATTTGGTTTTCTTATTAGACTAAAGTATACTAAGCTACTCCCAGTCATATCAGCTTTCTATCCATATCGACATAACATAAAAATATTTAACCTTAATAAAGCTTTTATGATAGGAAAATGAGACATAAATGTTCTTAAATTTATCAGTTTTATCTTTATCACACAAATGGTATACGTACCTACTCAAATTATTTCAGGAATAGTAATATAACATTATGTTAACGTATACAGGAGCAAATTAAGACGTGAAATGTATGTTAACACGTACTATGTGTAATGAGTTTGAATCGAAGTTTTCCTCCTTGTTGGTTTCACGTTACATACAATTTAACACTTGGCAACCAAAGTCACAGTACATAATACGAAGGCACTGTTCGGCTTTGATATAAGACATTCATTTACATAGGTCACCGGCATAATCTCAATGTATGATTTTCGCAGGGTTTCTTCAAAGTGTTGTTCGTTTTGGCTTTCACAGTTCAAACCACATCTATTGAATGAGGTCATCATCATATGATAGATCATCGGATTGAACAGAAAAGTTTTTATCGTAATTTTGAACCAACGACCTGCGATTCGTGACTGTCACTGTCACTATATCACGATTATAATACAAGTTTTAGTTGATGAAGCTAATATTTTTGTTAATTATCACCTCAAAGATCAGTGTTATTTTTGTTGTAATGCGCTTTAGTTGTGAGAATTATATTTTGTGTATGAGAGGTATGTTATAATCCGATATTCTTAATGCGATATTCGGCTTGTGGTTTTAAGCGTGCGTAACTGAATGTCCGTTTTCAGGCCTCTATTTCTCATTTAAGCTTTTAAATCGGAAAACCTTCACATAACATTTAGGTAATTTTGTTTATTTCTCAACAGAAGTGGGGTTATGGATTGCTGTATATAAACTAACAGCAGGCTATACTTTGTTGTTTTGGAAAATATAAAAGGTTTTCTAAGATGTAACTAGGCTTGTGCAAGTTTTGAGTTATTATTCATAACTTGTGCGTTTGCTGAACTGTTTTGTGTGTGAGGAAAGACAAAGTTTTATATGCGTAAATTGTATAAACTTAAAATCTTAAATATGTAAATAATATGAAAAATGAAAAATATATGTGTTAATAAATCGTAAGGCATTCGGGTTGTTATAAATTGCGATTTTTATAGTGCTTTATAACTTAAATACAATTTTCTTCTGTACTCGCTTGCAAAGATGTTTTATCGGCATTACTGAGTAACATGTTATGTTACTAAACATCTATATAGAAATAAATGTTCTGTGCTAGAAAAAAATAAAAGTTTTAACTTGAAAGCTTTAGAATGGCCTTTAAAGATCCGTAACGTTCGTCTTAATTATACTGTTTTCTATGTACATGACCCGTAACCTCGTTTCTAACCGAAAATTTATAGTCCACAGCAGTGCGGTATACAAAACGCCTACGCAATTTAAATAGCAAACCATCTTTTTTAAAAGAGTGCAATTGTAGGCTGTTGTATTTATTGTTAAATGGTATTGTTATGTTCCTCATTTTTCTTGTTCATATAAAGATGCGGAAATTGTTGGTTATAAATACAAATAATGAAATATTAAAAAAAGATAGGGTTGATAACACACCATCTAGTCCCTAAATAAGCAAAGCTTGTACTAAGGCAACTCGATGACTGAGAAATACATGAACATACTTTTCTTTTGTAAATAAATACAAATATTAATACAAACACCCAGACACGAGAAAAGCACACGTTCATCACACAACATTTTCCCGTGGTGGGAATCGAATCCACAACTTCTGGCGTGACAGTCCGGGGCACTAACCACTGCGCCAAGCGGGTCATCTCATCACAGAATACGATGAAGAACATAATATATGCAATAAAACTATAAACGCAACACAATGGCTGCTATCATAACACATTGTATGACTATTTATCACTCTGTTTACGTTTATAACTAGGTCAGTTGTATTGTATGTTGATTTAACTAACAGAATAAAACGAATAGTGAAGACGGTGATAAGTACATTTTTTTTAATCCACCGTATATAACGTCGTCGACACAAGTTGACAGCATCAAAACAATGTCATGCAAGTTAAATTATGATAAAACCGAGCTTTTTTATCATCATCGGCCTGTGTTAGCCAACTGCTGGGCATGGGCCACCCCTAATGCACGCCTTCTCTATTAGGGGGTTTCCCCACTACGCTGGTCAAATGCGGGTTCGGCTTTTTACATGCCCATCCGACGCATCATCTCACTTTTCAGACGATTGGGTGATCCAAAATGTTCTAACCAAACAGAAATCCGGGATTCGAAACCGCTTTTGTATAAGTTAAATGATTTTAGGTTTAAGTCAGCAATGACGAAGCTGTAGCTACCGCTCTGGAAGAGTTGTATACTATTTAATGGACGACTTTTGTTCTACACTTTAAGCAAGAGAAAATTTAAACGATGGCTAAACTTTATTAGGTCGATCTGAAATATATTAACTACCTTTTTTGTCAGTTTTGTTTTGTTTTATTTAACTTTTGCATGATCTGTTCTCTCTTAGTCTCTCACAAGTGTTAGGTTTATTATAAACGATATAATAGTTACTTATATAGTGTAGTGTATATAGTGTAGGTCACAAAATGAACACATAATACATGTCCGAAAGAGTAATTTTATACGATTATCTTGCAAATCGGTTGCCATCACTTGAAACTATAAATAGATTTAAATTGTAATAAAATAGAAGCACTGAGGTAATATAAACTCTTAAAATAAATAACTACTACCATCATCAGCCTATGATAGTTTACTGCTAGACATAGGCTCACTCCTAATACACCGCTACCCATTAGGGTTTTGGACCGTATCCACCACGCTGGTCCAATGCGGGTTGGTGGAGTGGACCGAGTATTTCATGCCATCCGACGCATGGATCATCTTACCACGAACAATTGGGTGATCAGCCCAAATTGCCCTAACCAACTAGGAAGCAACAATGAAAATTTGTTGAGTCCCCGCAGGATTCGAACCCACGACCTCCGGTTTCTAAAGCACACGCCCATACCACTAGGCTACGGAGGCAGTTGAAATAACTACTATTACTTTATAATAATCTAACAGACACAAAACGAAGCGCTTAGAGAAACAAAATCACAATGCAAAATTTCTTGGTTATAAATCTAACTTTTACAAAATAGAAAAAGAAGAGGGTCCTATCTGGAAAAAAAAGTTTAAGCTATACTAATTTCCCAAGTTACTCCTTCCTTCGTAAAAAATATTAATACAACTCGTATTGCTTCTGGGAAAACGTCAATTGTACGCCGGGGAATACCCGTTCATGCCTTAACGGGGATAATTATTCAGAAAACATGTATTACCGGGTTTATTGTAGTTGTAGATTATAATAAAAGGTTTAGACTGTATTATGCGTGGAGTGAATTACAATTACACATTCTTTTGTACGTAACATACAAGTTGAACAAATTAAATTAACATATACATACATCTGCCCGACCCGTGGGCAGTGTGTGCGTAATTGCGTTTCCTCGTTCCGTCCGCATTCTATTTTTGTTGTGAGATTATACTCCTAGTGAGTACGCAAACTCGTACATTTGAAATGGGGAAACTTTAAAAGTACTCGCTGGTCGAATAATTAACATTAGGACAGGAAGTTCACACAATTACGCTGCTTTACAGTGTTCTTTTTAAAGAAGAAATGGGCTTTACCAGGCCAATGAGAGATGTTATATTCTGTAGCCTTAGATGTAGGACTTGATTCAAATACACTTCAATAGTAAATCTCATTAGAAATATTACGTGTACGCAGCATGGAAGGAATCGACAATTAAAATCATGTTAAATTACAAATTTCTGAATTGTTAGATTACTATTGACTGTTATTTGTCTTACATTACACTTTATTTATTACATTTTATTTATTTACATTATGTATTTTTTATTTAATTTAACTTGTTTAAAAGAATTTCTGCACGCTTTCTTTGTGAAAATTTTGTAATCGCTTGCAATACGTTCCTTCTTGGTACATAAAATGGTTTTTGTTTCAAAGCGTTTTGTATGATGTATCATTAAATATAAAGATCACGTATTAGTAATTATTTAATAATTTAATAATTACAATACTTTATATTGATTGAGTTGATTTGAAAATGTGTAACAATTCCTGTTTTTGTAATTGAAATTTATTGATTTAAACACTATTAAGTTGCAAATGATTTGCATGCACATGTGATGAAATACATATGAACTGTAGGTGTTTTATGGATCTGCATGAGCCGTTAGCAAATAAAGATAATTTGAATTTCAAAGTAAAAAAATTGTAATATAACATACGTCGTACAGTATATTACATTTCAAATCATAATTGCTAATAATTGCTGTTGAATAATGACAATTGCTTAATTGTTTATACTCATTAAAACAAAAGTTAAAATATTTGTTGACACTTTTTTAATAAATTTCTGAGGCTGCATCTTTTGTTAATTTCTTAATACTAAAACAATATTTGATGTCTCAAAAGTGTTAAATATCATACGTAAACAATGTTAAAACTAATAAAAAATCTGATCCCGACCAAAATAGCTTTTTATCGTCTTCGTTAATAAACAATAACATCAATCATTTGCCTCTTTTATGACTTAGTTGTACGGATCAACTAGTTTATTAATAAACTTCTTTGAGACGCATATTTTCTATTCGATATCGGTAATATGGTTCAGATAGAATTCGTTACATACAAAATACGTTTCACTCAAGTTATTACCGAGTTCATTGTTAGCGTGTTTAATGTTCAGGGATTCGATTCGTGTCTTTTCATTAATCACGCCGGTTACGTTCGCACCCAACTAATCACGAGAGCGTTCCGAGCAATTACGGGCGCCGTGACGTCGCTCCTTACAGCGATATCCGTCCCGTCGCGAAGAGGAAATTAACACGTTCCCCGTAATTCCCGTCACGCTGATCCTTATCTCGGAATATCCCTATCCACCGTTAGCACGCTGGTAACATTTAATGATCGTCGTATTCTGCGAGAAAATTATAGGCAAGCTTTTTACAATTGTACAACAGTGTCGATGTTATTTTTTAAATTCTTATTAACTAACATAATTATTAACTGCTTCCGTAGCCTAGTCGTATAGGCGTGAGCCTTAGAAACTGGAGGTCGTGGGTTCGAATCCTGCGGGGACTCAACAAATTTTCATTGTTGTTTCTTAGTTGGTTAGGGCAATTTGAGCCGATCACCCAATTGTCTGAAAAGTAAGATGATCCATGCGTCGGATGGGCATGTAAAAAGTCGGTCCACCCACCAACCCGCATTGGACCAGCATGGTGGGATACGGTCCAAAATCCCCTAATGGATGGAGGTGTATTAGGGGAGGCCTATGTCCAGCAGTGGACTATCACAGGCTGATGATGAACATAATTATTTGTTTTTACAAAATTGTTATTGTATTATTTCGTCGTGTTACTTGCTTAATATTCACTGAGATTGGAGCTTAATTGAGAATTGAAAATAGGTATCTTCCCCTGCGCACAACTAACAAAATACGGATTTCTCCGTAACGATCATTTGGAGTGAATAATAATAAATACCGATTAGCAAGTCATGATATTAGATAGGGTTGTATTGTAATGTCCATTAAGGGTCCTCCTGAGGGTCGATTTTGGGACTTTTTCTGCTTCAATACTAATGTTGGTTTTCCTAAATGGAGTTGTGTACAGATATAGATCGCATTGAATGTAATAATTATGGCTGAGAAAATATGTTTCAATACGTAAAAATTAGAGGTTTGATTGGAATAATCTAGAAGGCTGATTAATATCTTAATTGTTTAATAATAATAAGAGTTATCGCAGACCAGACTGTCACCTTTGATAAGACTTCTCACGTTTTTGCTTTTATTAACTTAGAATTTTAGATTTTTTTGTTTTATAATGTTTTAAAATAAAATAAATCCGTGTCTGCTACCGTGACTGTATTAGTATTGCATATAAAATTTGTATGATTATTATAAAAATGTACGTTCATGATTTATTAACATAATATAAGTTTTTCTATAATATCATACAAAAATGTTACTTAATAGTTGTTGATTGTTCCTTGGTATTTTAAAGGGTATCTTTTTTTATTTAAAATAAAAAAAAACTGGCATAAATGAGAAGGGAATTAAAAAAAAAAGTCTCTTACCTACCTACCTTATTTTATATTTGATTCTCCGCGAACATAAGACCTGTTTAAGTGATCAATGCGTTGTATGTTGCTCACTTTGTTGTTCTAGTTTTAGATGCAACATTTACCATAACAGCTAGAATCGACTGAAACCTTTTAAATAACAGCGTATAAATAAAAGACCTTGTATTTTGCATACTACGAACAAAGCCTTATTCGTTCATGACATTATCTATTTAAACAATGCACGTTTAGAACTTTTAAATCTTTACGATGTTAACTATAGATATGAAAGAGTTAGTTGCTATCAAAACTGTACAGACTTCATATATTTAGAATTTACTATTGTATCTATCTGTGCAAATGGATAAAATTTGAGTGTTAGTTTCTAACATAAAAATAACCGCTTTTAAATCAGTACATTTTGATATTTTACCGATACATTGAACAAAATAACTTTTTTTTTTATTTTTGTCAATCTGTCTCTTTGTTCTGGCTAATCTCCGGAATGGCTGGTCCGATTTTGACGAGACTTTCACTGAAAGATAGCTGATGTTACTGGCAGTAACTTAGATATTTATAAAATCGATAACAGATTTTTTTAGATTACCACGCGGACGCAGTCGCTACCAACAGCTATGTAATATTTTATATAATGTTTATTTAATAAATACAATTTGACGCTAATTTAGTATTATTATATATTTGGTGTCTGTGTTTGAATAGGTCTCACGAAAAAGGTAAATTAGCCAACAGACAATAATCATACGAAGGAGTTTATTCTTACTTAAAAAAAAAGTTTTATAATGTTTTATTTATAACATAATTTATTTACACATCAAACAATATTCAACTTTTAGTATTAATTGATTACATTAAAGTCTACATTTACGTTGCAAGACTTTCATCTTAAAAATATTGAACTGTTTTCTTTACAATATTAAATAGATTATGGTAAATAAATATAGACTGTCTCCGTAGCCTAGTTGTATGGGCGTGTGCTTTAGAAAACGGAGGTTGTGGATTTGAATCCTGCGGGTACTCAACAAATTTTCATTTTTGTTTCCTAGTCGATTATGGCAATTTTGTCGGTCCACCCACCACCCCGCACTGGACCAACGTGGTGGGATATGTTTCAAACCCTCTGATAGATAGGGGAGTATTAGGGGAGGCCTACGTCCAGCAGTGGACTATCACAGGATGATGACGTAAAATAAATATACAAACGACATAAAACACTCAAACGAAATCTAGTACAGCTGTTTTTATGCGATCATTCAAAGCATTTGCTGACAAATACACTTTTTAATATACACAAATACAGCGTAATACGGATCTACAACAAAATCGCCTCCGGCGTCCGCGTATTTCCGACGGGAAAACGTTTCCCCCGCAATATTGCTTACAAAAACAAGTCACGTATCCTTGTTGCGTTTCAAAGCGCATAGTTTCGAAAAGGACTCGGACGCATTTACCCGCCCCTTTGATGTTGGTAGGGGCAAAAGAAAAAAATACTTAAAGATACGACGCAATTTGGGAAAATAATTTTCGGGCCGTGAGCGTTGCGAAAAACTTTTTAAGCCTCATTATAAAGTTTGTTACCGAAAAATTGGTCGAAAAAGCGTTTCAATTTGTACGGCAATTTCTATGGCAGTTTTAATATTTTTTTATGAAATAATACTAAATGATCAAAATACTGATTATTTTTAAAAAAAGTTGTTGATAAAATGCTTGTATGTAAGAAGATGTTGTTGTTTCTATGATTGCGATTATTAAGATGCGTATATTGTTATAATTTTTTAGTCGTGTTCTCATCATATTTCATGTGTACCATAAATGTTTAAAATTTTTAATGTATCAGATTATTATGATGTTTTAATTTGTTTTTTATATGCATAAGCTAACAATATTGCCCCAAGGGTTCAGCCCGCCCACAGGCTGAACCAGAAAAAAACAAAAATTTAATTTCACGCCAACAGCCTTTATGAGATTAATCTTCTCAATAAATGTTAAAATTTAATTTAATATCTAGTGAGCCAACTTATTTATAGCTTTCTTTCTTTCTAGATGTAATGCAAAGAGTGAGAAGAAAGTAGGGAAACAGAAGCTCCCGCGGAAGATGACTGGATATTTCCACAGAGCACCCTGTTTGAAAAGTTCCTCATCACAGGTAAAATATACAACAATTAAGGATATATAAAAGACTGCTGAAACAGAAAAGGTTTCAAAACGTTTGAAAAATATTACATATATATATTTACTCGATACTCTTGTTAAAACTGATCGTTTATATCTGGCCTTATTTTCCCTTAATTTAGAGGAAAACACTAAAACGCTCGCAGAAGTACAACATTAAACGTTTTATTTCACCAATAAATCATATTTGCATCACGCTAATGGCTTTTTTCAATTATCGATTTTGACGATGTGAAGCGAAGTGGAAAACTCAATTTCGCGTTCGAGTTTCATTTGGCCGTATTAATTTATAGCGTGTAATGAGTGTGTTGGGACACGATTACAATTTTCAATTTACGATACAAACACAAGATAATTGTAAGTAGCTTTAAATCAATCAAAATGGACAATCTACGCTGGTAAAATGAATATATTGTGATTTGTTAATATCGCTGTACGTACACCGACATTTAATGAATAAATATGAAAATGCTGCTGCTGATGAAAATTTTACAAAAGCTTTAATTGTCTACATTATTTTTAAATTGTATATCTAATTATACTTAGAGAGCATGTAAATTATTTAAGTCAAAAGTATGGACACTTGGTTGTCTTGTTACTAAAGTAACAGTAATTACAATTCTTACTGTTATAAGAAAGACTGCGATAAAATATTGTTATCCTCTTTTATTCTATCATGACGTAAATATTACGCAACGTAAAATGCTAAAAGTCCGCATACCTATATAAAAGATCTTGCGTCTCGTTTATCTATTTTTTTTTATTCCAATTTAAAGTGCACTGTAATATTATCTTTACTTTGCACTTTAAACTAGGCTACTGTAGTGTTAGTAACATCTAATGTTGAATTACTTTAATTTTCAGATATGATATTATTTTTAAATTATTTACGAATAGGGCTCGGCAACAGTGTGCGTGTACCGGATGCGTTGATGGGCGGAGGCGGAAGCGGGGGCGGCGGGCGGGCTGCGCGCGCGCTCCGCCTTCTCTTGTTGCTTGTTCTGGCGCTGGCCGCGGTCGAATACCTCTTCGGCTCCATACTCGATGCGTCTCCACTGAGGACATATCTATACACGCCTGTATACAACGCCACCCAGTCTACGCTCAGGTAATTGTGACGTCTCTTATTTCCATTTTAAAGTAAGAATAACAGTTATGAAACAAAGTATATATTTTTTTCTATTGAGAGATTTAAACGAACTAAATTAATGCTGTACATTTGTTCATTAAGCGTTTTCAATATGCTTAAACTAGCTTCGTCCCGTGGTTTTACCTGCGTAGTGTAGTAATTTGTACTGGTATTGATGATTACATATTATATACTTTGAAGCCCTAGAGATTCTTGCTATGCATGTCGTTTTATAGAACAGTTATTTTTAGAGTCCGATGAAAACTAGTTTTTGTTCCGAAACCGAAACCGAAACCGAAAGTTCGGCTCGTGGCTCAGTTTCGGCCGGAACCGAAACCGAAACCGAAACTCACGTGATCAAGAATAAAATTCTTGAAATACTAAAATATAGAACTTTATGCCTATTATTTTTGCTTTATTTTAGTCTGGTATGGAGACAGTATATTAAACATGTGGTAATCGTTTATTTCAGTTGCTAATAATATTTTTATGTAACAGTTGATTATAATGGTTTTTTTTCAAATAAATTTCTTATAGCATAGAGGTTATTAATAAATAAATTAATAATTAGTGACTAGTTGCATTAAAGACTCAGTATTGAGTATTTTAAATCTTTCTAAATAAAAACTTTGGTTTGTGTTGTGAGTTCCGAGGGATCAAAAAGTAAAAATGAGATAGAATATAATGACTATGATAGCTTAATTATTTATTTTTCTATATAATCTCCGAGTCCACCTACACACCATGTCCAGCGTTTCAAGTTTCCAATGCTTCGATTTCCTTTAAAAAAGGATTGTCTTAGTCCTGCAAAAAGGTCACTACAGGCATCGTTTACTTGTTATATATAGTTTTTTTTTTTTTTTTTTTCTAAACACGCGAGCAGACGAGCAGTCAGGAGCACCTGATGGAAAGTGGTCCGCACCCATGAACATTATGACGTACCAGTGGTATCGCCAACGCGCTGCCTACCGTGAGACATAAGGTGTTAAGTCTCGTTTACCCAGTAAATGAGCATGGCAATGTGCCTTCAAACCGGAACACAGCAGTGTTTCACACTACTGTTTCTGCGGCAGAAGCAGGCACCGCAGTGGTACCCACCAGACGGTCTCCTGTAAACAGGGACCTACCACCAGCAGTGTGTAGTTTTAACACATGTTTCCTCTTAAGTATTGTATCAATCTGAGAGAAGATGAAAAATAGCTAGCGCCAGATCTGGTGAAGGGGATGCTCAGCCAATTGTACGCTAGCATGCTGAACGGTGACCTCCACTAATGCGAACCATGTACCGGACACGTTGACAAGATGAAACAGCTCTGCCCGTTCAAAGTTTGCCTCTTTTTATCATTGACGGCATTTTTCAACCTCAGCATTAAAGCTGCATAATCTGTAATGATATGGTTCACTTCTGAGTCCCAAAATAATGAGTATACCCAGGCCAGGCCATATACCACGGCCACAGCATAAAAGATCCTTCGGGATTCGTGTTTACAGTCCACTGCCACAAAACTAGATTTAAAGTTTTAAAATCTTCAAAACTTGTCAAACGATATCTTCGAAAGTCAATTTTTTCTGATTCTCAGCACCCATCTTCGCGGAGACTTTCTCATATTCAAAATTTTGTGTCAATATGCGTTGAGTACCTCTATATGAAATACTCGTTTCTTGGATTAAGGTATCAGATGGTAATTCTTTAATCGCTAAAACAGTTTTTCGAATATGGCAGCATATTTTTATTCCGTTACTCCCTACTCGAAATTAGAAGCCCACTTTGCGACAATTGATTATGACAGAGCAGTCTCTTCTCATGTTGCCTTTGAGCCCGATAAATCTCTTGCGTTAATTAACTTTTTATAACAGAGTGGTTTTTAATGACAAGGTTGCACTTGGGTTTCTCTTTTTTCGAGAACATTTTGCCACACATAGCAAACAAAGACTGACCTTCAGAAAAAATGTAAAGAGCCTAGAAGATTTTTTATGAACACGACAAATATCTGAGCTACACTTTCCAGTATTGATTTGTATTTATTTTTAGGTTACCGGAGTATATATTTTTTCTCACTACTATTTGTTCCCTCCTTGTCTTTCTAGAAGAATCATCTATTTCTTTTGTCAAACTTGGAATGTTTGTCTGAACTAAAATCAGACTCATCTGAGCTCGATTGTAGCAATGATACATTTAACTTTCGCTACTATTCGCTACTGAAACCAGTTTTCGGTTTTCAGCAAAGTTTCAAAATTTGGCCAAACCGACTTCTGAGCCGAACTGATTTTTGGCCGAAACTCGTGCGAACCAAAACCGAAAACCGAAGAGTTCGGTCGGACACTAGTTATTTTCTTATGTATTGATTATTTGATTTCTTATAATTCATCCTGTATTTTGATAAATTACAGCCTATAAGTCAAGCCTGTAAGTCGTAATGCATATGCGATATCGTAAAGTTTACTTAAAATCCATTATTAAGGTTTTGCGAGAAACAGGAACAAACATACCTTAATTCTTAGAAACTTATGCATTTTTAATATTGGTAGGATAATTAGGCATTACACAAATTAAGTACTAAAAGAAATCGTCCCTTTCAGAAACAGTGAAAGGCAGTCAGCCGGCTGGTCCAAGAGATTGCCGATCACATCCACCGAAAGCAGAAAGCCAAAACCAGTGGACCCGTTGCCAGTTAAGAGCACGAGAGTTACCTTTAACATTAGCAGTATCCAGGAGCCTTCGAACCCGCCAAATTTGAATATGACCCGACATTATATCACCGAAGACACGAGCACCCCACTGCTCATCACGAAAATCATGGACGGAATTAAAAATCTGGTGACGACAGAGGACTTCATTCTGAAGACGAGCGAACCGACGCTGCCTCTGTGCGAAGAGATGCCGCCCGATTTGGGTAAGTGTTACTAAAAATAGAAAAGGGAAACCTATGACCTCACGACCTACTTTCGCGCTCGAACAGCTTTGGACCTATGGACCTATATACACTGAGAAATCTTACAACACGATCTTAATCACTACGAGCCTCATTGGTTTTTTATTAGAAGAAAATATATAAAGAAAATTATAACTTGAACCTTTCTAATAATAAGTTATATAAACGGCTAAACTCACGTGAAATCGGTATTTTTATAGTCAACGCGAGCTGACGAATAGTAGAGCCACCTGATGGAGAGTGGTCACCCACGCCCATAGACAATGGCAATACTTGTACCACCAATGAGCTGCCTACCGTGAGACATAGGATGTTAAGTCTCGTTTACCCAGTAAATGCGCTGGCCTTGAAACCGGAACACAATAGTGTTTTCACATTATTGATTTGCGGTAGAAATAGGCACTGCGGTGGTACCCAACCAGACGGTCCCCTGTAAAAAAGGGACCTACCACCGGTATTGGTGACGACTAGTTTCGGACCTATCGGGGAGTTACTTCATCAGGACGAGTGGGACTTCACCGACATCGATTTAAGCCGTTTATAAAATACATTATTTGATAGATTAAACCTTTCTTTTATTCATTTAACTGCCCTCTTAGATGATGTCAATTTTATTAATCCTTGTTACCGTGAACGTAATGTGTAAAAAAAAACATGTATTGAATTTGAAACATACAAATATGTTATCATAGTAACAAAGATTAACATGATTTAGGTCCAATAACCGTCAACAAAACGGAAATGGAGTTGGACTTTGTCGAGACGAAATATCCAGAAGTGCATCGCGGTGGTCGTTATTCACCTCCAAATTGTACAGCAAGGCACAAAGTCGCAATTATCGTACCGTATAGGTGAGTCCTAATATCTGTAAGAAAGGTTTTATTATGAACCCAGAAATTTAAAGCTACTTGTAAAAACTTAAAGCAATTCTTGTTAGTGTACTTCCTTGCTTTTTGTAAATAAAATTTTTAAATATGTTGTACATTCCAAGTTATCAGTACTATAATATTAAAAAGAGGAAAAATTTGTTATTTGTGTATATTTAAACCCGCTCATATACAAGGGGCCTATGTCCAGCGCTGGACTTACACAGGCCGATGATGATAATGATGATGTAGCTACACTACTATACACCACATAATCAGCCTTTTTAGTCCACTGCTGGACATAGGCCTCCCTAAACTACCCCTATCCATTAGGAGTTTGGACCGTATCCCACCACGCTGGTCCAATGCGGGTTGGTGGGTGGACCGACTCATTTACATGCCCATCCGACGCATGGATCATCTTGCTTTTCAGACAATTGGGTGATCGGCCCAAATTGCCTAACCAACTAGAAACAACAATGAAAATTTGTTGCGTCCCCGCAGGATTCGAACCCGACCTCCGGTTTCTACAAAGCGCCCATACCACTGAGGCTACGAGGCAGTCGTAGCTTAACGATTGAAAAAAATGTTCTGTTCGTAGTAGGAGGTTCTTTATTAATCCGTGAATAACATAGGGTACCTTTACCTCGTAAAAATCCATTTTTTAATTTAAAAAAATTACAATCAAGCCGTTAAGAATGAAGAATGTTAATATGTTGTTTTTTTTAATTAGGAATTGCAGTAATATAAAGTAAGGTATTGATTTAATCGATGCTTTTTCTTTCAGAGATCGTCAGCAACATCTCGCTATATTCTTAAATCACATGCATCCGTTTCTTATGAAACAGCAGATTGAATATGGTATATTTATTGTTGAACAAGACGGTAAATACATTTTCATTACATTATTTTATTTTCTCATTTAAAGTTATTTTAATATATATTGTTTTTAGAATGTTTCGGCCACGTTTATAATTATCAGAAGTCTCTTAAGCATTTGTTATATTTTTTCCCGATTAACTTCAATGTTGATTTTAAAACGATCGTAGATGTGTTTTTCTTTTTCTTCTTTTAACAAATTTTGCAAATTATTTGGGTCACTTAAGAGATACAGATATCACAAGAATTTCTTAATAATCTTACCTTCATAAGATTCATTGTGAAAGATGGTAATAAAGTCTCCGTCTAGTGTAAATAATCATTGGTTAATCTACATCTGTACCAGTACTAAGCTATTTATTTCGTTAAAGTTTCTTTCGTTTCGTATGTTTTCTTTTTCTTTCGTTTCGTATGTTTTCTTTTAATTTTGTATATTTATTTTTATTCTTTCTTAGGTAATAGCGAATTTAATCGTGCCAAGCTGATGAACGTCGGCTTCGCGGAAAGCCAGAAGCAAAAGGCGGGCGGTTGGCAATGTTTCATTTTCCACGACATAGACCTCCTGCCGTTGGATCAGCGGAACCTGTACTCGTGTCCAAGGCAACCGCGACACATGTCCGCCTCGATTGATAAACTCAATTTCCGGTGAGTCGATTCAGCTTTTGCTATGAAATTATTTCTCCCATTAACTCTATTGAAATGTCAGAGGAAACACGCCTTTCTCTGTTTATATTAATCTGTTCATAAGGTTATATAAGTTCAATTCATTGGTTATTTTTTATTTATTAATAAATTTAAAAAGGATGTGTTAAAGGTTATTATGATTTTAAGATTTTTTAAATGATAACACAGCCTGGTAATGGAGTGCTCGCTGCAGCTTTTGTTTTAATATTGCATAATATGTTATGCCTTTAAATTATTTGTTATTTTTTTCAAAAAAGATGACATAAAAAAATCGCCTGCTGAGTTTTGTTCGCCGAATAGGTGTTAATGTGAATAAAGATATTTGAATTTGAGTTTTATTTTATCGTAAGGTTGGTTAAGGCAATTTGGGCCGATCACCCAATTGTCTGAAAAGGGTGTGAGGGTGTGAGGGGTGAAAAAGATAGGAGTGCATTAAGGGAGCCCTATGTCCAGCAGTGGACTATCACAGGTCGATGATGATGATGATGAGGCTAATAATTTGAACAACATCTTAGGTATATCTTAAAACCACCTAGATTCAACTTTAATGCCTTAATTATTTTTAGATTGCCTTATGAAGAGATCTTTGGTGGCGTGTCGGCCATGACACTTGAGCAATTTACAAAAGTGAACGGATTTTCAAATAAATACTGGGGATGGGGTGGAGAAGACGACGACATGTTTTACAGGTAATGAAATCCAAAACTTATATAAGTACATCATATAAAAACATATATATAAAATGTAAGTAAATTTAGTTGGAGTTTATATGGATTTAGAATTGATTTTTTTACGCTTTTTTTGTTGTTTAGAAATCGGTCTTATTACAACCTCTTTTCGTTTGTTTTCAATTGTTTATTCATCGGCAGATTAAAGAAAATGAACTACCACATAGCCAGATACAAGATGTCCATTGCACGTTACGCTATGTTGGATCACAAAAAATCCGCGCCAAATCCTAAAAGGTGAGTAACTTTTGGCATTTCTTTCGTGTGATTAAATAAATAAATTATCATCCCGTGACGCAATTTACACCAAATGGATAATATATTAGGTACAGATAAAGTTAAAAAACAATACGTATAATATAACAACATCTTAAATTATTTCACTGTTTGTCTTTTTGTTCTGGCTAATCTCTGAAATGGTTGATCGATTTTTATTGGGCTTTCACTGGAACATAGCTGGTGTAGCAAAGGCAATGATTTTTTTATAAATTAACACGCTAATGAAGTCGCGGGCAACAACTAGTTCGCCGATAAGATAGCGTTGCCATAGTAACTTTCCTTACCAAAATGGACTAACTATTGATTGTCTATGTTGGCTAAACTAACGATAAGACCCTATGGGGAGTAATGCTCGAAAGCGAGCTTTAACAAACTATTATAAAAGGTTTAAACTGATTGATTTTAACGGTGTCTAACATGTTGCCATTGAGTTTAACTGAAACCCCGAGTAGTTATATTAATATATATATTTATTTATACAATGGGATGAACCAAAGTGATCTTCTACAATGTGGAACATGTTCACAGATACCAACTGCTATCGCAGACCAGCAAAACATTCCAAAAGGATGGACTGTCAACCCTCGAATACGATCTAGTGGACGTAGTGCAACATCACTTGTACACGCACGTTATAGCGAACATAGACGAGCACAGCTGATGGAAGTATTTCGCCAAACTGTTGTTTGGCGACGAACGGTGACTTTCGAAGTGAAAGTGAGAGTGTACAGAACCAGTGAACGGACTTTACTGTTTTTCTACATATAAGAACGAAAGAGTTACCCAATTTAGCCATCTCAGTGCACGTTTAACGTATGTACTTGAATTTTGCATACTTTTCTGACTTGCGATAAAGTCGTAAATGACTTAACTTTGTATCAATAACATAAAGTGACGTTTATTGATTATATGGATGACTATATTGATTCTCGTGTTTACGTGATTACTACTCATTATTGAATAAAAGGACTTTTTACGGATTTTATCGCGTTTATTTTACATTTTTAACGACGTTTCGAACTCTTTTCAGCGGCCGTAAAATCCGTAAAAAGTCCTTTTATTTGATAATAGACGATTAATTTTATACGAACGTGTAAATAATTGTCGTGAACATAGTACACATGTTACGTTCCGTTAGCGAGTCATTTTGTGAATGTCGACTTGTACGATGAAACTCATTTAATACACTTATGTATATGTCATAAGAATAAATAACAGGACATTTCTTTCTCGAGTTTTGAACTGTGAAAGTTTTCCTCGCTTTGTTTTCGGAAATAATTTTATCAAATGGACGCTAGTCGTTAGGTTATTATTATTTTGTTGTTAGTTACAATAAAACAATTGTTTTGTTTTGTTGTTAGTTACGATAAAACAATTATTTTGTTCTTCGTGATTTCGTCGATTTTATTAGATTTTTTTTTACAATAGTACAGACATTTTTATTTTCATTGGAAAATAATAAAATGTACGTTTTTAAAGTTTGTTCAAAATGATGATCCTACGTGTCTAGTTCTTTACGTGTTTCTCAAAGTTCCTCGCTTTACGAAATGTAAAGTAAAAAAAAAAACATAATATTAAATTTTACATTTATCTTACCAGTGTAGGGTTCTAAAGGTTATCTTAACTTTCATATTTAAAACTGTACTGTATATATTTACGTCGAATTTTTGTAAGAGTATGTAAATATAACAATCGTGGAACGGCCTACTAAGTTATTATTTATATAACAAATTTGGTCTACTCGTGTAAGTTTGTCGCATGAAGTATTATTGTAAACATAGTTTTAATAGCGTCAATAATATAATAAACAAACCAATTGTTTAACCATTTGTGCTAGCATTCTATAAATTGTTGTAACTAATGTGTTTCAACCAATACCCATTTCTATTTATGTGGAATCAATTACAGGACCCGCCATTTTGTTCGTAATAAAAAAAATTTCTGCGCAATTATAATACATCTCATTTGAATCTGCTTATTGTTTTACATTTGAGAATTGTGTTGTAAGGATGTTATTTATTTTATAGTATAATAATAATATAAATAGTCGTTCAATTGACACTATTCAACTGAATTCTTAGTAAAAAACTATTTGTACTTACTAGTATTAAGATACGGAGTATGTGTAAAAAGCTTTTTGTAGACGGACTTTACTATGAATGATATATTAAGGATCTCGCTGTTTGTAACGATTTACAATAATACTGCTTGGTGTTTTTTTGGGAAATTTTCCCAGTTTCAATGTCGAATATTTGTTTTTTTTTTCTTGTTTGTTTGTTTATTAATCGTGTAATACAATGTTCAAGTTTTACCTATGACGAGTAACAATAATCGTAGCGTATAAGGCATGTGAATATTCAATATGAAGCTCTAGGTTGTTCGAGTGACTTTTGTCTTGTATTAAGGAGTATTTTGAAGAAAAAAAACCTTGACGCGATTGTATATTCCGAAAATTAAGTACATTGGACTTACTCAATTTTATTATTAACGCAACTTGAATAATTTTAAATGTTAGAAGGGGTACAATTTATTTAAGCGTGTCATTACAGAAAACATTAAAAAGGACATCTGAAATACTATCGATTATTTTAATCTCCGTACATAATAACAAAAGTATGGGGTATTATGTTGTTAATTTTATATCGAATATGAAAATCGGTTAATTTAGTAACTTTAATAATCAGCTTTTTATCCCTAAAGCTTATTTCATTGAAAATTTAGAGCTTTAAAAATTCATACATTTTGGAATTGATATTGCGTTGGAACTTTTAATTTTTTATTTTTATAATTGAACGAAATTTTTAATTATCTTTATATTTATTATTTCCTTGCGATTTTAATGTTTCATTTTTAGATCATGATTATGTCTAGCGATAAGGTATTAATTGTGATAAATAAAATTGAGAATACAATTTGTATGCGTAAAGTAGATGTAAACTTCGTAAACGATTGATAGACTTTTTATCTCTGTAATGGAAATCATTGAATGTGTATATAATAACAGCTATTAAATAATTCAAAACACAAATTATTTTGTTTTCTCTCATGACATCCTTGATAACGAAATCTGATGCCTAAATATTTTTTTTATCCTTGGTTACTATTCTGTAATCATACGGGTCTCAATGTTGTATATAACTGCATAGTATAAAACGAAGTCGCTTCCTCTGTCCCTATATCCCTGTGTATGCTTAAATCTTTAAATTTACGCTACGGATTTTAATGCGAGTGATTGAAGGGAAAGGTTAATATGTTTAATTCATGCATAATATTGTATTGCCAACTATATTAGATCACCTCTTATCCTCTTGAAAGCGACATAATCTCCGCTTCGGTGTGAGATATCAATTGATTTTGTGCTAGACTATTCGTAAGACGATAAATAAATTAAATAAACGCGCGGTCTAATCTACGAAGTATCCACTCGGTACTTAGTTTAGCATAAGCAACTAAACATAGCAAAAATAAAGAGGCTGCTCGGATTATCGTTTATTACGTTAAGTATTCGATTTATACGCACGAAAATTGATTATAAAGAAAAGTTACTTTATATAAAAACTGTTGAATTGATAACTATCGGTTAGAATGACATTATGGCATTAAAAAAATTACGAAAGTATAATTAGTTGATTTTTTTTTATTTTGAAAGGTATATAGGGAATTTTAAGGTGCCAATTAATGAACAGAAATGTTTTGATATTATAATTCGATGACAAACATTTTGGGGTCTGTTATAGACGTTTCAGCAACAGATGTTTACAACTTCTGAAAGTTTGACGGTGAAGCTATGCAAAGCCAGGGTCGCTCTCTGCAATAGCAAATTACTATTTATTATCTATATACAGGTCTGAGCTTAATGCAAAAACTAAAAAAGTGAAAGACGCATCGAAACTTACATAAAGTAAATGAATAGAGTACTTTTCCTGTTTTAATTTGTAGGAGCATAAAGAACGTAGTCAGCACATTCCTTCCCCTTTGTATACATCACAGTTTATATCTCATTATTTTACAAATTTTAACCTCACATGGTTTATGTGCGTGATTTAACAATTGCAACACCTTTTATTTACAATGATTCGAGAATAATATTAATTTTTTACAGTTCAATTGTTTATTTGTTTTTTTAGAATTCGGACACATAATGTTGATTGTCAAATTTAATATCGAGTTTACAATTGACAAAAAATTGCCGGTTTGTTTTTTTAACGTCGGTTTTAAAAATCAAAAAGCATTTGTGATTATTGATTGTGATTATAATATCTATTGTGAAATATATAGTATCTATTTTACCGGACATTAATCAAATTATTTATTAACACATCAAACAATGTTTAAACATACTATGATAATTAAATTCATACTCTCACGTATCCTAAAAGTTGAGTTTAAATTAACAGTCCTCAGTTTTTGTCGTCGTATTTCCGGATTTAACTTTGACCATATTATATTTACAGGGAGTCGAAAACCTCGTCCAGTTGGTATTATGAATAAAACATATTCATGAATATGAAATTATTGTCACAGTATTCCTCAACATGGTGTAGATTATATTATTATTGTCACATTAGAAAATCTATTCAAATAACATCCGTTTGTGACATCAAAATAGCTGTTTCAAATGATTTCATTGTTATAACCAATACTTTATGTTATTTAGTTATATGTTAGAATTTTTAAAAATTCTCTGTCTGTGTGTTCTGGCTAATCTTTGAAATGATTTATCCATTAGAACGTTTTCTAACATGCTGGTATAACTAAGTAACGGATATTTTTATGGAAAGAAACTAAAAGGTTTTTTTACATATAACCAAGCAGACGAAGTCACGGGCAGTAGCTTGGTTATAACAATTGTAGTGTGTATAAATGGCTTGTTCTTAAAATAATATTAATTATTTGAATTTGGATAGGTAAGTAATAAAATCTTTAAATACTCACTGATATCACGAACTGATATCTGAATTTTATCTTTTTATATTCCTATTACCATTGCACTGCCTCCGTAGCCTAGTGGTATAGGCGTATGCTTTAGAAACCGGAGGTCGTGGGTTCGAATCCTGCGGGGACGCAACAAATTTTCATCGATGTTTCCCGATCACCCAATTGTCTGAAAAGTAAGATGATCCATGAGTCGTAAAAAGTCGGTCCACCCACCAACCCGCATTGGACCAGCGTGGTGCGATACGGTCCATAAACCCCTAATACATGTGTATTAGGGGAGGCCTATGTCTAGCAGTGGACTATCACAGGCTGATGATGATGAAGATGATTAGCATTGCGAGGTGGACATTTACTGATAAACGTTATTTCTTTTCGTATTTCATTAATAAACAGATCCCTGTAGGTTTTGTTTAGAAATTTCTTAAAATGTTTGAGAGAAAGGGTTTCCGGTGCTGTAATTATTCACAGCGTAATGCTTTGGCCAATCGCTGTAAGACACTGAGAATTCGCATTTTAGCTAGGATGGCTTATATTATTGTTGCGTTTCTTATCTTGTGTAAATAATTTATGTTACCATTCGATTAATCAACTGCCTCCCCTGCTTTGAAACCGGAGGTCGTGGGTTCGAAACTGCCTGCGGACGCAAAAATTTTCATTGTTGTTCCCTGGTGGTTAGGGCAATTCGGGCCGATCACCCAATCGTCTGAAAAGTGAGATGATGCGTCGGATGGGCATGTAAAAAGCCGAACCCGCATTTGACCAGCGTGGTGGGATACGTCAAACCACGTAATGGATGAGGGTGATGAGGAGGCCTATGTCCAGCAGTGGACTAACAAGAGCTGATGATGATGTGTGATGTATTCGATTAATATTGCTTTTTCTTTAGTTCAGCTGCGACATTGACGGCTTACAACATATTTGTGAGATGAAGATTTTAAAAACAACAAATGCCAAAGTTTTATAAGCTCCATAAAATTAACACATAAATTGCGGCTTCTCAACTGTCGTCGGTGTCCAATTATAACGAATAAGGCCCAGCGACTACGGACATAGTGATAAGGAGGGTTTAACAAAAATGTCGGTCCATTCGTGAAAAGGAATATAACACTTAGCTGTTATCCCCGGGGAGACTAAGCCTTTTCCTCCTCTTGTCATCCGATTTCCATCTCCCGTTATAACAATTATTTCCCTGTTTATATTGCAGGAACTTTATACTACATCTTGAGTTTTGGTTATCAAAATATTTGTCCAGGAGTTAAATACACCTCCGTATTAATATGTCGCAATACTATGTTTATGATGATAAAAATAATTTTTTATTCTATATTTTGCTATAAACGTTACAAGAACAGTATTACTAGCAAGTTACTTTAGACACTATTTTTTAATTTCATAAAATCCAGTTTGATTCCATGACAAAGATAGTTTGGCTACGGATCCAGGCTCAAATGGTTGATTAATTTGACAAAGTGAATTAGGGAATGCTGGATGGTGATGAATGGATTTATTGGAAATAATTAACTATTTTGACGGTAGTGGTAGTGATGACAACTGCAAAAGTGCACTACTTTTACACAACTGGTTTTTAAGATTTTCTCATTTTCTCTTCGGAATGGACTTTTCTTCAGCGCACGCTTTGTTGCCCCTCGATACACAACGTTGGTGGCGCTCCCGTTATGATGGCACGACTTTAACTCTTTTTTCTTAGAGATGAGAGTAGTTACTCTTTTTCCTTCATACCGTCGTGATTGTCTCTCCCATTTAATTCATCAAAATTTGAGACGAGAGCGTCTATACTATTACTGATTCAGGAAAACAAAGAATTTATGTAATTAACATCGAGTGAAATTAGTCATGTAGAGAGAAAACAATAAAAACACAAAGGAATAAGTTGGAGAATAGTAGGTAAGCATAAAAATTAAACGGCCGAATAACGAATAAAGAATTTTTCGTTGAATTTTAAGAACGTGATTAAATTTCTTGCAGAAGTGAAGGATAGCTGAAAGCCTTTACTGACGGCTTATTTTTTTCCCTTACTAAGTCTTCCATATAAAATCAAAATTAGATATGGTAGCAATTGCGACTCTTTCATCGATTTAAATAGTAAGCACACTTAATACAGCAAACAAAAATATGACCGATCTCAAACAGTACAGAACTATTTTACACAATTCAAGCGGGTAACAAAGTGAAAAGCAAATCGCCCCGTGATTTATGCTCTCGCATTTAAATCTCTCATATCTTTTAAAATATTCCTTTAATCAAAATGTCGTTTATCGCATGTTTTATGCTTATAAATTAGATTTTTTAACTAAAGCTTTATATTTACTTGCTTTATGTGAACTTCATATTACTAAATGAGCTTCAAATATGCCTTATTGTAATTGGAAAATGAATAGGTTTTGTGCGTTATTCTGAAAACATA
This sequence comes from Lamproptera curius, assembly GCA_029286875.1. Taxonomy (NCBI): domain Eukaryota; kingdom Metazoa; phylum Arthropoda; class Insecta; order Lepidoptera; family Papilionidae; genus Lamproptera; species Lamproptera curius. Next base: position 32,019 of record JAGSMT010001183.1, read on the forward strand.
GATGTATGCGCTTCCTGGATTTTATTATAAACTAGTTTAAGAAGTACGATTACGTAAAACATACTTTATGTCTATTTTTACGGGTTTGGCACGTTATTGCACGAGGTTGTGATTTTTGGTGCCTAAATTTTTAGTACTGAAATATCTATGAAACTATTTATCACAAAATTAAAAGAAAATGGGTTGAAAGGGAAGCTAATATCTATAATTTTAAATAATAATAAACTAAATCGGAACGCTAGGAGCGGAGCAACGAGGTAACAAATATAAAAAATCATACGCTCCGAATTGAGTACCTCCTTCTTTTGGAAAGTAAAAATAAAAATATTTACAAATACTTTACACTATACCTCGCAAATAAGAGATAAAAAGTGGTATATTAGTGTAAATAAAGTGGAATTTCAATTACTCAGGTTAAACATCGCTCAGGAATTACAATGGTCCATTAATTAGCGATTGCTTCTGATATATTGTTATTAGCGTTTGTCATTACATTTGTTACTATTAATTTGGAATATTTATTGGCTTAAGTATATATACGTGTATGTTATTTGAACAATTAATAAATAAAAGACTTTACAGATTTTATCGCGTTTAATTTAGTTTACAATTTTCCCGACGTTTCAGATACTTTGTAGAATCCATAGTTACGGGCAGACTAAAATACGATCAAATCCGAAAAGTATCTTATTAAATCGAGTGTTGTATTCGCGTAAATGCTAGTAATAGCATTGAATAAAAGCAAATAGACTAATTGTTACGTAATAACGTGAAATTCTGATTTGATATACCCATCCTGTCCTTTCCTTCCTTTATCATTCAATGCGACGTGATCTCCACTCAGGTGTGATACATGGTACGATTTTGTGTATTCAACCAATGAAGCTGAGAACGTGACCTGCCTACAGTATAATAATTGAATGAAAGTATATAAAAATACATTAGTTCTATATTTATTACTTGGAAAGTACGTTCTATCCGTTATATTTTTGCGAATACGACCAAATACTCAAAAAATCCAAATTCAAACGGAGATCTTTTTTTATAGTCTTATGAAAAAATCGCGTAACCATAATCAGTTTTTTAAAATAAAACATCGTGTAGCGTAATACAAAATATTAAAAGTAATGTTAACAAATACAATTTTATTACCTATAGCATTAGAACTTAACTTTCGTAAACGGTTTTTTAAACATAAAAAAATATAATAGGAAAATATACAACCATAAAGGTATTAGGCCTGACCTAAGACGAATCTCTAATTAACCTTTCAGCTAGAGTCTGATAGCGAAAATAACTTTGTCGGTAATATCTCATATAAAGTACAAATATGGAGGTTATTAATCTAACGTGCACTACATTACCATTTTAAGTGAGATAAAATATTATTCGTGTTTTTAATTTCTTCATTTTTAACATTTTTTTCACCGTGCGCCACCTTGTTGTATTTAACCGCCATACCTCTTTTTTAAATAATAGTAAAAAATGTATTAACGCGCACCGTCAGTGTATTCAAACGCTGACGGAGAGGTAAATATTATTACAAAAATAAAGTGTCATAAAAGGATTTTGTAAACATTTGACCGAGCTACCACATAAAATTTAAAATATTGAAGCAGCAAATCCAACTTTACTCCATAAAATCAAAACACGACAAAAAAGTTTTTCGTTAAAAATTTTACAAATTCACCGACTGTTCCGGATAGAGTCCTTACAGTTTGCAACTTTTTGGACTAATCTGCATTGCGACTGTTTCCAGTTTTATAAACTTAATATAAATGTGTTTATGTTAATTTTTTATATTTCATTTATATATTTTTATAGCAGCATTTAAATAAAGTTGCAACCAAGGAGTTATAATCATCTGCTATTTGTATTCTATACTGCATAGTAACTAGTTTCATTTGTTGTTGGACGGTGTTTACTTCTAGTACTTCACGCACCTTAATAATAATTGCAACGAGGAGAATTCGAGATATTTCTAAGATGCGGTTATGCACCCGGTGTATAGAATTTAGGTTTGAGATTTTTTAGTACCCCAAACTTGTATCCCATAGATCCAATGTTTAAATATTACAGGACATTATCTTAAATATCGTTATTAACATGCGTTCGATACAAATGAATAAATTTTGAAACCTTTTTAATTTTTTACCAATCATTCAAGTATCAAATTTATTATTTCTTCTTCTAAAATATAAATAATTATTAAATGCTGTTTTAATCTTCATTTACATAAAATGATGTGGATTGACGTTTAGTTTGTTGCCTTTTTAATACTATGCCCATTTTGTGGCTTTTATGTAGAATACTTTGGTTTAGTTCGTTTGTATTTGACTTAGCTTTAGTAAGTATGTACTGTAAAATTTGAGGAATGAATTTAAAAAAACTACTAAGATCGGAAGCGATGGTGTGCATTAGGAGAGGCCGATATCCAGTAGTAGACTATAATAGACTGATCATGATGATGAATATAAAATCAAATAAAAATTAGATATTAATCTGTAGAAAATGTTTCTTTTTTTAATTTTAACGTCATATTAAATCGTCATCATAATGAACCCCTATCAGCAATCTATCTCCAATGCTGGAAATAGGCCTTTTTCATGTACAACAAGATGGCCGTTCCCCCGCACGGAGATCGGCATCCTACCTGGTCGGAAGTCGACCAACGCTCTGTCTTTCCACACGCGGCCTCCACTCCACAACCTTATCGGCCTATCGGCCATCAGTTCTTCTGACTACATGATCGGTCCACTACCAGTTCAACGATACTTTGCACTAATATGATACCATTTGTTAATTTATCTTCATATTTTATAGGAGTTTGGTAACTTTAAAAGTAACTTAGGAACTTTAAATAACTAATAAATACTTTTTCTTGTAATCATGGAAAATCTGAACTTTACAGACCTACGTGTATGTTAATGTTTTTATTATAGCAACGGACTAACTGGTTACACTTGTATATAATCATGACGAAAGGCTTTGGGATATTAGAACCCCTTTACGAAAAGGAAATTAAGACATTAGTCGTAATCACCGGAATGCTGATGCCATTTCTCTATTCCTCCGATCCAAATCTCCCTTTATTAAATCCTTTCAAGTGATTATCGCGTTTTATATATTATTTTAAAAGTGTTCCACTAAATTTATGTTATTCGATGTCGGTTTCAGAACTAAGTAATTGAATGTTTTGTATTCATGTTAAATTGAAGTTGTAAATTGCAGTTTCTTTCTACTATGTTTTACTTTAAATTCGTAATTGTCAGTCCTTGTCTTGACAATCTATCGAAAAAAGAAACTTTTTGGAAATGAGCAAGATCACGTCAAGTGGACCCCCATTTACCACTTGATCATAAAATTTAATCTATATATATTTTTCATAAGCACTTATGATTGAAAAATGATCCCCCAAACGATTTTTAGAAATTTTGATTTTAACAACATTTTTTTTTACAATGAAAATTTTAAGCACTTTTAATTAAAAAATGGATTAAAAATCAACCGTAAGAGATAAATTCATGAAATTTTCAGCATTCGTGGTCAAATGTCTATACTTTAAGAATATATTAACGATTTAAGGTTATTTATTTATTTTCGTATTGTTAACTAACTTTTAAGTTAACAAATGAAAATTTAACTCATTTCTTGGTAAAAAAATGCATTTTTTTTTCATCAGTCACATGCTTTATTCATTTAAGTTTAAGATTCCGGAAGAAAATTTGACTGCTCGCCATTAGTTTAAACAAAATGAATTTATTTACGACAGCGGTCGAGCGCCGTGGAAGCGCCGCGCTACCGAGCGTCTCGTACTGCATTGAAGCTTTTATCAGTAATAATCTAAAATAATACTACAAAATATTATTATAAAACAAATTTTATTATTATTTACGTTATATTATTATAATTATTATCAATAAAATTTTATTTTTTGTTAACAATATCATAAAGAATATAATCAATTTTTTTTTTATTTTTACCAAACAGCGTAAATTCAAAAATAAATAATCAATTATGAATGATTCTGAATAATGATAATGATTGAAAAAATTGGGCAGACTAAATTTCAAACTTTAAGACCGAGGCAATGTATTTCTGCTGGAAAAAGTGGAACACATAATGTATGTGTATGCAAAATCCACCAAAATGTAAAATTACAATTACATGGATTAAAAAATGAACTGAAAAAAAAGGTGTTGATTTTACTGAAAGTTCCAATGACTTGATTCAAAGCTCTGTTTGCGCGCAACCTACATCATCATGTTTTTTTTCAACCTGTAAAAAGTGTCCAGAAGTTAATGCTGTTATTGATAAGTTAAAATTATTAATTGAAAGCCACGAGATAAAAGACATATCGTTCAGTCAATGGAAAAGTACCGACAGGTAAGGAAAAGGGTTCAATATAAATAATTTAATTTTATCAATTTGTCTAATTATTGATTTGTATACACAGCTTATTATCTAATACATTCTATTAAAATTTTGCAGGACTGAAATTATTGAAGCTACGTATTCAAGGGATGATTTTTTGGCTGACTTGAGAAATAAATGGTCCAAGCTATTAAAGCATGATTTTGTGGCTAAGTCTAATCTGTTGATGATGGAGAGTTTGTAGTATGTCTCGATTTTTCCGAAAATCATTCGTTTTTTGTTTAAGATGCTATTCAATTACACCATTGGTCCAATGATCAGGCTACACTTCACCCTTATGTAATTTATTATAAAGTAAATGAAGAAATGAAGCATAAGAATTTTGTTGTCATATCAGAAAAAGTTAGTCACGATGCAAGTTCGGTACATTTATTTAATACTAAATTGATAGAATTTTTAAAAACTAAATTTGGTGCCGATAAAATTAAAAAGATCAGGTATTTTTCCGATGGAGCCGCTTCACAATATAAAAATAATTTTGCCAATTTAGTTAATCATAAAAATGATTTTGGTGTTGATGCTGATTGGACTTTTTTCGCTACATCACATGGCAAAGGAGCGTGTGATGGCTTGGCAGGGAGTGTAAAAAGACAAGCTTATCGTGCTAGTCTCCAACGTGATAAAAACAACCACATAACAACCCCACTTTCCTTTCTTCAGTGGGCCCAAAGTTCTTTTAAAAAAATTAATTTTGCTTTCTGTACGATTAAAGATCATGAGGTACATGAAAAAAAATACCAACCACGATTCGAACGCTTAACAACAATAAAAAATACTCGCCAATTTCATCACTACAAACCATTGGAAATTTTTTCACTAGAATGCAGACTCGTTTCAGAAGATGAAAAGTATTTATTAACAAAGTTTTAAAAAAATGTGAAAGTATCTGACGACAAATTTACCATTTAATTATTTAAATTAAGCTTTTGTTTGTTCTATTCAGTATATTATGATTATATTCTTTATGATATTGTTAACAAAAATAAAATTTTATTGATAATAATTATAATAATATAACGTAAATAACAATAAAATTTGTTTTATAATAATATTTTGTATTATTATTTTAGATTATTACTGATAAAAGCTTCAATGCAGTACGAGACGCTCGGTAGCGCGGCGCTTCAACAGCGCTCACCGCTCTCATAAATAAATTCATTTTGTTTAAACTAATGGCGAGCAGTGAAATTTTCTTCCGGAATCTTAAACTTAAATAAATAAAGCATGTGACCGATGAAAAAAAATGCATTTTTTTTAACAAGAAATGAGTTAAATTTTCATTTGTTATCTTAAAAGTTAGTTAACAATACGAAAATAAACAAATAATTTTAAATCGTTAATATATTCTTAAAGTATAGACATTCGACCACGGATGCTGAAAATTTAATGAATTTATCTCTTACGGTTGATTTTTAATCCATTTTTTAATGAAAAGTGCTAAAAATTTTCATTGTAAAAAAAAATGTTGTTAAAATCAAAATTTTTAAAAATCGTTTGGGGGATCATTTTTCAATCATAAGTGCTTATGAAAAATATATATAGAATAAATTTTATGATCAAGTGGTAAATGGGGGTCCACTTGACGTGATCTTGCTCAAATTTGAAAATGTTAAATTTAATAATATTATTTGATTTCTTTATACTAAATAGCATTTTATTATCCCTATGAAAACAATAATAGATTCATTTAGAAAAGAGATTTCGAACTATTTTTCTTTGAATAAGTATTGAATGATTAGAATGCAGCAAATCAACTTTTTCCGTGAAAATAAATGAATTTCAAAGCATTTGTCCATATAACAAAAAATATTAAAACTATGTTTAGTTGCGGTGCTACATGTAACAACTTTTTTAAAAAAAATAAATATAAAAGTTTTTAATAATATGAGACAAAAAGTAGTACGCGTAGTGACTATACGACGCGTATTAAAAAGATATTTATCATTTATTGCACCTCATAATGGAAAGAAGACTTAAAATATTTCGATTAAGATTAAAATATCGAATAAAGATACCGTGTTGCCCTACGAAGTAGGAATCGTGGGTTAGAATCCTGCGGGAGGCAACTTTTTGTATCGCTGTTTTCTGGTTAGAAAATATATAAATTTATCGGGTTTTTAAACGGAGTATTTGAATGACTGATATTATGAGCTGTTAAATTTAAAGAAATGTAAAATGAAATTACAGAATCAGTCTTAAATTATTATAAATCTGCCACAATAAAAAATTGGTAAATTAATCAATCGGAAAAGCTATGTTACACACGGATTTAGAGCTGTTGGGTTTGCGTACGTACACCATGCGTCAAGTGTCCAATGTCAACTCGATGACACAATATGCCGGCGCACGAAACTCCACTAATTCAACGCAATTAATAATAATTAAAGTACATTAATAATTCAACATTGTCAATAATTTCTAATTAAATCACAATTAAAACAGACGTCTTAAAATAAACATGCTTCGTTGTATATTACTTAGAGCGATACCTTCATTGCTCAAAAAATAAGATGATAAATGTCTACGCAACGGTTATACGATATCTGACAACTAATTGTGTTGGTCAGATGTCACTCATTACGCAAGAAAAATGTTAACTAGGTTTATCTGGATAGACAAGTAACAACCCTAATGATAACTTGGAAAAAGAAAGAAAGTCAACAAAAGAGTTAAACGCTAAGCACGTAAATAAAATTCATGCTACGACTATCGCAGAACTAAAATATAAATTACATTTCACCATTTGTGATTGCAATTCCATGTTTAACTTTTACCGTAATTCAACTCGTGTTATTAATAAAACTTTTTAATAAATGACGGCTTATAAGTTTCATTGGTAAACTAATATCAACGGATTGTTTCCAGCTACTAAGGACACAGTGCTAAACAACTGCCTCCGTAGCCTAGTGGTATAGGCGTGTGACTTAGAAACCGGAGGTCGTGGGTTCGAATCCTGCAGGGACTTAACAAATTTTCATTGTTGTTTCCTGGTTGGTTAGGGGCAATTTGGGCCCGATCACCCAATTGTCTGAAAAGTAAGATGATCCATGCGTCGGATGGGCATGTAAAATCATTCACCCACCAACCGCATTGGACCAGCGTGGTGGGATACGGTCAAAACCCTCTAATGAATAGGGTGTATTAGGGAGGCCTATGTCCAGCAGTGGACTATCACAGGCTGATGATGATGATGAAGGACACAGTGATAAGTAGTGTTGCAACAAAAATGTCGGTCCTTTCGTGAAAAGGAATATAACACTTTGTTGTAATCCCCGGGACACAGATCCTTTTTCTCTTGTCATCTGATTTCAGTTGCCTTTAAGCCGGTGTTATTAATTATCACCGTTCCTTTTTAAATATTATATATTGCGGTTTTGTTTTAAAAAAATATTTGTTAGGAAAACCAGAAGTCGTGCAAGATAGTTTTATTAAACACAAAAGGTAAAACTTGACTCGATAATATACAAGGAAAAACTGAATTTGAAAGCAATAGATCGATAGCAATTTCAAAATGCTTTATTCTCGTAACGAAACAACAGTTCACATTCTCCAGTATATTATTATAAGCTAATAAGTTAAGTTAGATTTATTTGCCTGCTGTAAAATTTGAGTTTTGTAAAAGTCCACCACGTGATTGAGAGAGAAGTAAGGGTTTTTATTCTGTACCAACCATTTTAAATCGCTACGCCAATAAACTTATGGATGCTTTGGTTCACAAAGATATTAATGGAACCATTTCTACCTGGCCCTTTTTTACAGTATGTCCGACGGACGTTTATTGTTAGTTGACACATTTTTCTTGTTTTTCAACTTTTTAATATGCTTTTTTACCCAGCAAAGATACATAAGTTGGAATTTGCTATTTTATACCATTTCTAACTTAAAGGTTACAACTATATACATCAAACGATGAAAATAAAATAGAAATATAAAGTAAACAATAAATGAAAAACAAAAAATTCTTTTCTTTTGAAGACGTTTATTTCCGGGTAGTTTAAAGGACTCACGCGCTTCTTAATTTATAATGGACACTACTTAGATGTAGCATCGAATTCTGCTAGCTGTCCTAGTGATTTTAGCTGTGGCATATGCATTTAGTACAATTTTAGTGTATTAATATTCAGATATTGTTTGTAGCTAAAAAGCTAATAATTTTTAAACTAGATTTTCAAATCAAAAAGAAATTTGCTAATGAAAAACGAATACGTTATTTTTGCTTCATTTAATTTTTTTTTTACCTGTCGCAAATAAATAAAAACCAACATTTGCCACATAAAGCCCAGCTTTTATCGGGTTTTATTATTTTAAGAGACTAACAAACAAGTTTTCGATATAGATATTGAAGCAGTACATCCAACTGTATTTCACAAAATGAAATTGCGGAAAAGGATTACAAATTTACCCACTTTTTAGAATAGCATCCTTTGAGCTTGCAGCTTCACGAGTTTGTCTGCATTGCGACAGTTTGCGGTTTTATCAACTTAATATACGCTTATATATTTAGTGGTACGGGAATTTGTTGTTATTATCATTTGTATGATAAACTTTATAAATTTATATACCATTTCTAATTTGACACCTTTGACTTTCTTGATATTTATCTGTCTTTGATAAACTAAAAATAATAATAATCTCCTTTTATCAATATTTATAAAGTTCACTGATATCAAACATGAGTAGATTCGACTCTAAACTTAAGACTTGCATCATAGCACAAATTGTGATAGTGAAGTTATAGTCTTTCTAATACAATTAGCATTTACTAACTTGCAATTCTTATGTCCATAACATGACATAAGCTTATTTTCTCGTATTAATATATACTCTGCCTATCAATCTATTGCAAAACTTATTAAAAGCAGATATTTTTATAAAATTAAATTATGTTGTATTTTTGTCAGCATCGCGTTATTATTTTTTGTAACAATTTACGAAAATGTACTTGATAATTAGTCGGTTAAGTCATGCTCGTTCAAATTGCTGTGGGCCGGTCACATAGTCAGAAGGTGATGGCCGATGGGCCAATTAGAATCCGGAGTTAAGGCCGCGGTTGGAAGGACGGAGTGCTGGTCGACCAGGTGGGATGTCGATCTCAGTTGTTGTCCGTTCGGTTGGAAGCGAGTAGCAGAGGTTCTGTTTATTCTCTGGGAGTGGTGGCCCGATTTTGACTGGAAGATGGTTGATGTAACTTGAAGTAACACAGACTAGTACGCGGATGAAGTCGCGTGCAACAGCTAGTATAATAGATATTGTATGAACGTTAGTTCTATAATTATCAACCATATAGTAACCCATTATAATATGTATTCATTCTAAAAACTTAATAAGAAAACAACACAAGGACTGCTTAAAGATATATCTTAAAGTTATCTATCCAATGTTCAAACACTTAGAAAGGCACTTCCAAAGGGATTTGTAGTAAAATGTTTTCAAATAGAATACGTTTATCGAATTACGAATCTCGCTTCCGGAAAATCTATTTCTTTTCGCGTTTAGGGTTCTCAAAGAGATGTTTATGTAAATACAATTACACAGCCTCTTACTATAGTTTCTTATATTAGTAAAGATTGCAATATTTAACATATCATAGTAATATTACGATATTTAATTGAACATAATATTAGTTAAAATAAAAGGGCAATATACTAAACGCACAACAATCGGTTAAAGGCAGATTTTTAATGCCCAAATATTTGTCCGTCCCTATGTATGCTTAAATCTTTAAAGCTACGCAACGGATGTCCAAGCGATTCTTTATAAATAGATAGAGCGATTCAAAACGACAGTTTATTTGTTTTTTTTTTGCCAACACAGGCCAATTAAGTACCTTAAATAAATTGTTAACATGGCTCTTTTCAGTATGAAATATAAATGAGAATATGATGCGAAGATATTAGAGATAATAGCTTGCATCTCAATAATTCTGATGTAAAGTATTGTTATTGCACGGTCTCTGTAAGATTATTTGTAAAAGAGTAACGGACATGCATTCTTAGAAATTTTCGGATTTATAAAGTTTGTATGATTTCTTACATTTAGCCGAATTCAATTGTAAGATTTACCAATGAGACTTTTGCCCAAAAGGGTGTGACAGGCGCTTCCGTCGGGGTCACAATATAAGAGACGGGTTTTTAGTATAAGAGACGTTTAGTTGTCGTCATCATTTTTACTTTTTGGAAAACTTATTGAGATTTCTAAAACTATATATTAAAAAAAACATCATACATGACAAAAAGGCAGTCTTAAGCGAAATACATTAGTAAATATTTCGAAGTTATTGTTGACAAGCATTTTGTCTGTCATTACATCTCTGCGTCCGTTTTATATATTAATTACAACAGGAAAGTTATAATTTCAGACAGTCCGAAAACCCGTCGAGTTGTAAATTGTATAAAACACGCTCATGCATGGATAATTGCTGCGGTATAACATTTCTGAACGTAGTTTGAATTGGTTTCTACATTTGTTTCTAGATGTATTTATTTTTAGAATGCAGTGAATATATCAGATTCTAATTTAACCCTATATTAGTAGAGCAAGTATATAATATCTGTTTTTAAAGATAAGTGTACTTTATATTTAATAAATCTTATAATTTCGTTTTATAAACTAGACTTGTTTTCACATTAAAAGTGATTTCAGGAGTTGTGGATCATGTCATCATCGTCATGTAAATGAAAAGTTTGAATTTATTTTTCTCTTTTTTTATAATTTTTGTTTCAGTATCAATAGATCATGTTTTAAGTATAGCTCTTACATTTCATAATAAATTTACAATAGAGTAATTTTAGTTGTAGTATATTTTGTAATATCTATATAATACTAAAATGTGCACTTTTTAATAAAAGAAAGCAAGATAGGCAGATCGTAAAATCGACTTCAGGCTATACGCACTGTAAGTCCTGACCGTATTATGTATGAAATCTATGACTTAATGCTATCGCAAAAATAATATTAATTCATTGAAATTGTGTTTGATATTATTAAAAAACAATATAGATCAAGCTAATAAATTTTATTAAAACAACGGCTACCCCAGTAACATTTCAATAAAAATTATTTCGAAAGATTTTGGGACAATTACGGGTAGTGACTTATAGGCTTCCATTAAAATTGTCGACCCTTTCGTAAAAAGGAACTTAACACGTTGGGAAAAATCCGTGGAATGCTCATATCTTATCTGATATTTATTCTTCCGATTCAAGTTTACGGTTACCAAAACTTTTTTAATTTACTAAGAACTTTTATGTATTTATTCAGGATGATGTTTTTAGACTATTTAATGGAATTCACCATAAGATATATTTTATCATATAAAACTTTTTTCAAACTATTTTACTCGTTTAATGATTCGACCATCTGAGGAGTTATAGACATATACAAACATATATTAAAAATCCATACCTATATATTAACTAACAAAAATGATAAATAAAAAAGACGATTAACAAAAATACAATCAATAAAGATAAAGGTCCTCATTGTTTTTTTTGTTTAATTATTTTTTTCTTCGTTATATTTCCCTAAAAATCAAGGATAGATTTATTTACAGTTTCTAATACCTACCTCAAATCTATACATGTTAAATAACATTAGTTTAATTTTTCTCAGACAAAACACAAAAAAGAAAACCTGTAGAAGGTGTCTGAAGCCAAGATAGCTTTAAAAATATCTGCAGGACAATTAAATCGTGGATCGTCGTTAAAAGTTCCTTTGAAAAAAAAAAAAACTAACGAAGCTTTCACCGTTAGCTAACAGTTGTTTTGTACTTTTGGCCATCTTTTGAACGAAAAATCCTGAACACAGTGTCGTTAACGCAGTAAGATGTTAAAATTAACGATCATGCGTGCGCGGGCGCGTGGTCACTCAAGTTTCGTCAGCCAATTTCATTGTACTAGTTGGTACAATCAAATGTTGGTACTCGAGTGAAGGAACTCGAAGGACCAGAAGTGAGGATGCGGTTCGAAGGACCATTTGCGTAATCGGGCTCGGACAACGTGGTTATGAAGCCGGATTGGAATGCGATAATAGGAAGGATGAATACCTCGTATGATGGCGGCACAGCTGCAGGTGTCTTCGGTGATGCGGTTGGGGTTCGCGGCAAACTTAAAACTATTAGAACGGAGCGTAGCCATTGCGTCGCGTGACTTTAAAGTATGATGCGTTGCGTGAAAGATTCCGAAGGCAATTGCGACAGTGCGGCGCTGGCGCCGACCGCTCACGAGTATTCATATACCTCTTCTTATCGAGATGAGAAGAATTAAAAGATAAAAAGGGCAGGCGAAAGGAGCGGTAGTAAAAGAATGGAAGATTATTGCGTAACCAATTTGCGGCTGTGTTAGGCGAAATAGAAATGCGGGCAAACAGATCACATAACTTAATAAGTGTTTTCTCTTTTTTTAAATATTTATTGGAAATAATTTTATAGCCATCTGCATTTCGATATAAATCATTATTGCTGGGCAAAGTTAAAAATAAAGATAACAATTTAGAAATTCAGTATTTTAAAAATCTTATACTGTAGACAAATCGAAAACATTTCATATTAAAAATTTTTAATATTAAAACAAAAATTAAAATTAAATAAAAACTTATGTTAAAACAGCAAAACAAGTGGTGTATAGGATTTTTTGTCATACATGCTTTTTTAGATGCTTACTCCTGTAGCATTAATTTAAAATATAAAAACAAGATGAGTTCTTAGCAAAATGTAGACTAAGTCAAAGAAATCGGCAACGTTAAAAACGTTGTTGAATTGCATTAAATAAAAAAGTTCCAATACTTCTTGGTTTATTTCAATTAAATCTAAAAATGTTATAAGTGGAAAATTTTGAATTTTAAGAAAGAATTTAACAAATAATAATATATAGAAGGAAGTCCTTTTGCGTCGTATAATATATTCACAGTCACCTAACATTTCATAATTAGACGACTTTCAAAGAAAATGAACTCATCTGAAATTACTACGTGACTCTAAGTCCTTCTAATTGGATCGACTCTTTCTATCCTCGCTTCGGATTGAAAAGGATGAGATCTCCGTTCAGGTATAAGATATCAGGGCAACTTTATTACAAACAAAATTTCTTGTTTATTATTATTTTATAGTTATCAGAGGTAAACAACGAGTAGGACATTTTTCTTAAAGTTACGAATAAATAGATCCTTTGTTTTCTAACAAACCACATAGGATATATGCATTATCTATACCTAAAGCTTAGCTAAAATTCGAAAGTGTTTTTTCCTGCAGAAACGTCATTCTTTGTATTTATGAATGAAAATAACCCTTGTAGTTTTGTATATTAATTTCTTCAAATTGTTGGAAGAAAAGGGTTTCCGGGTTGTAATTATTCACATCAATCACTAGAGCATTGCAGAGATTTTTGAAACAAGAATAAATAAATATTATTAATGCTAAAATTCTAATAACAGTAATACATTATTTTATCATGCATTATTAATTATTTTAAAAATTGCTTTTCCATAGTTCATTGCGAGCAGGTATTGACAACAGTTCACATCAAATTTGTAAAACGAAAGAGTACTTAATAAATATAAAACTTTATAAGCGTTAAAAATAACACAATAAAAGTCACTGTGGTGTGTACTAATTATAATGAATAAGATTCGGCGATTACGGACATAGTGATTTTCATTTAAAAAATGTCGGTCCTTTCGTAAAAGAAATATATAACACTAAGTTATCCCGGACCTAAGCTTTTCCTCTTGTCATTCGATTTCAATCTTCCGTTGGAAAAAATATTCGCTATTTTTCTTTTAGTATTTAAATTTTATCCAGAATATCTTCGTTTAAACATAATATACAATCGCATTGGTATGTTCACGTTTATCAAAGTAATTATATTAAATAAAGTGACATTTTTACTGCTATTTTTGCTATAAACTACAAGAACATTATCAACAAGTAACTTTAGACACTTTTGGTTCGAATCAAATTTTCGTTGTTGCTTCCTAGTTGGTTAGGCAATTTGGGCCGATCACCCGATTGTCTGAAAAGTAAGATGATCTATGCGTCGATGGGCAGTAAAAAGTCGGTCCACCCACCAACCCGCATTGGACCAGCGTGGTGGGATACGGTCCAAAACCCTGTAATGGATAGGAGTGTATTAGGGGATGTCTATGTCCAGCAGTGGGACTATCACAGGCTAATGATGATGAATGGATAGTGACCAGTTTTCTTCTTGAATGGTGGTTGCTTTTAGTATGCCGTGTACCTCTGAGTTTTTAATAAAGCAAGGAGAATTTAAGATATTTTTAAAAATGAGGTTTCGTACCCTTTTATCCCATACATACTACTCCAAACTTGTATCCATTACCTCCAATGTTTAAAATAATTCAGGAAATTATTTTTTTTTGAGCAATTATTTAAGTAATTTTAAATGTCTGGTTTAATCTTCATTTACATAAAATGATGTGAATTGGAGGCCTGTGTTCAGCAGTGGATGATGATGAATATAAAATATTGCATATTAATGTCGTCATAATCATAATCAGCCTTTATCACTCCAGTGCTAGACTAAGCCCTTTTTAATAAACACCAAGACGGCCGATCCCCATCTACTCGCTGGCATTTTCGACCGGCCACTGCACAAAGATCGGCATCCTACCTGGCCGGAAGTCCACCAACGCTCTGTCTCAGCCTCCGGTCCGCAACCACCGGCCCGTCGGCCATCCGTTCTGTCCCTCTTGCACTACAACGAGTTACGTGCACTTAGGTAATTTATCTTTATATTTTCTATGATTAAGGCAACTTTGAAAGTAATTTAAGATATTTTAATAACTAAAAAATACTTACTGTTGTAATAATTGAAATTCCTTAACTTTACAGACTTCGTAACCATCATCATCATCAGCCTGTGTCAGCCGACTGCTGGACATAGGCGACCCCTAATGATAATTCAGGCGGATAGGTGTCCAGTGCGGGTTGGTGGGTGGGCTGACTTTTTACATGCTATCTGACGCATGGATCATATTAATTTTTAGACAATTTGATTGTGATCGGCCTAAATTGCCCTAACCAGCAAGGAAACAACAATAAAAAGTGAATGAGTGTCCGTGAGGATTCGAACCCTAGACCTCCGCTGTCACGCCTTACCACAAGGCTGGAGGCATAAACAATATAATAGTTACTTATTCACTACGACTTACGTATACATTAATGTATTTAAAGCAACGGCCTCCATGTTCGCTTGTATATAATCATGACGAAAGGATTTGTAAGATTAGAACTAGTGACATGCCAGCTATCATTTAATATGTCGACCCCTTTACGAAAATTAACATTAGACGTAATCCCGAAATGCTGATGCCATTTCTCTATTATTCGATCTAAATCACCCTTTATTAAATACTTGTGAGTGATTTTCGCGTAATATATATTATTTATAAAGTGTTCCACTGAATTTATATTACGTGATGTGGGTTTCAAAATTAAATAATTGAATGTTTTATATTTTGGTTAAATTGAATTTACGAGACTCCTTTTCTTTCTTCAATGTGTTTTATTTTTAATTCGTCATTGTCGTCAGTTATTTTGACAGTCTATTCAGACAGTACTCAAAACATACTTATGATTTATTGCATCTCATGATAGAGAGAAGACTTCAAATATTTTGGTTAAATTAATAAAGATTCAATTAAAACCGACATTTTAAAATACTGAAAAAATATATATTGTTTCCCTATTAACTGGGAATCGTGGGTTAGAATCCTGCAGGAGACAACTTTTTGTGAAAAGTTGTTTTCTTGTTAGAAAAAATATGCATCCTTGCACGGAGTATTTAAATGACTAGATATTATGGGCTATTAAATTTATAGAAATTTAAAATAATATTACAGAATCAGTATTAAGTCTCTCTCCCACAATGACGTGAAGGAAGGACGTCAGTGTCTTGAAACTTCCTGTCAACTAATTGTGGTGGTCAGATTTGCGTAATGAATGTTACGATAAATAATATTTACTAGGTTTATTTGGATAGATTAGTAACAACATTTTACCGGTGGCAGGTCCCTCTTTACAGGAGACCGTCTGGGTGGGTACCACCACGGTTCCTATTTCTGCCGCGAAGCAGTAGTGTGAAAACACTGCTGTGTTCCGGTTTGAAGGGCACCTTATCCAGCGTATCTACTGGGTAAACGAGACTTAACACCCTATGTCTCACGGTAGGCAGCGCGTTGGCGATACCACTGGCATTGCCAATGTCTATGGGCGTCGGTGACCACTTCCCATTAGGTGGCCCGACTGCTCGTCTGCTCGTATGCAATAAAAAAGATAAAACAATCCCATGACAACTTGGAAAAGAAAGAACGTTTTAAAACAGTTAAACGCTCAGCACGCAAAGTAAAATTCTTACTACGACTATCGTAGAACTAGAATATAAATTACGTTTTACCATTTATGGTGGCAATTCCAAGTTTTCTTTTACCGTAATTCAACTCGTGTTATAAATAAAACTTTTTATTAAATGACGGCTTCACAAGTTTCATGGGTAAACTAATATGAACGGATTATTTCCAGCTATAAAGACACAGTGATAAGTGGGGTTTCGACAAAAAGTCGGTCCTTTCGTGAAAAGGAATATAACACTTTGTTGTAATCCCGGACGCTGATCCTTTCCCTCTTGTCATCTGGTTTTAGGTTGCTGTTAAACCGGTGTTATTAGTTATCACCTACCTTTTCAATATTATATATTGCGGTTTTACTTAACAAAATTGTTTGTCAGGAAAACCAGAAGGTTATCAAGAATAGATTTACAAACTGAGATTGGAAAGCAATAGATCAGCGTCTAATTCAGAACGAAATATATAAATTACGGTTCGATGTGAATGTGGAGTAAATATAAAAGTCCTTTAACATTAATTACACGAATATTATTTATCGTTCAATATACTTAATTATAATAGACAATCATCAAATAGTTACTATATAGATATAATACACAGCAATGTGTCACTTTTCAAATCGCTTTATTTTCGTAACGAAACAACAGTTCGCATTCACCAGTACAATATTTTAAGCTAATAAGTTATATTAGATTATTTTTCTGCTGTAAAATTTGGCTTTTCTAAAAGTCTACCACGTGATTGAGAGAGCAGTATAAGAACTACATAAGTTCAATTTGCTATTTTATACCAATTATTACTTGAAGGTTACAACTATATATATGTAGTAAATGGGCGCATCAAAATATGAAAATACAATAGTAATATAAAATAAACAATAGGTTAAAAACAACAAAATTATTTTCTTTTCAAGACCTTTTATGTCCGGGTAGTTAAAAGGACTCACGCGCTTCTTAACTTGTAATAGATACTACTAAGATGTAGCAACGAGGTGTGCTAGCACTTCTGATGATTTTAGATATTAAATGTAGCTAAGACGCTAATAAGTTCAATAGTTTCATATTGGAAATCAAAAAGAAACCTGCTAAAGAAGAACAAATAAGTAATTTTTGCTTCATTTTCTAAATTTTTTTAAACGTTTCACAAACAAATGAAAACCTAAATTTGCCACATAAGCCCAGCCGTTATCGGGTTTTATTATTTTAAGTGACCAACGAACAAGATTTCGATATACATATTGAAGCAGTACATCCAATTGTATTTCACAAAATGAAATTGTGGAAAAAGGTTTACAAATTTAGCGGCTTTTTAGAATAGCATCCTTTGAGCTTGTAGCTTCACGAGTTTGTCTGCATTGCGACAGTTTGGGGTTTTATCAACTTAATATCTATTTATAAGGTAAATATATAAGCGTATATTAAGTTGATAAAACCCCAAACTGTCGCAATGCAGACAAACTCGTGAAGCTACAAGCTCAAAGGATGCTATTCTAAAAAGCCGCTAAATTTGTAAACCTTTTTCCACAATTTCATTTTGTGAAATACAATTGGATGTACTGCTTCAATATGTATATCGAAATCTTGTTCGTTGGTCACTTAAAATAATAAAACCCGATAACGGCTGGGCTTATGTGGCAAATTTAGGTTTTCATTTGTTTGTGAAACGTTTAAAAAAATTTAGAAAATGAAGCAAAAATTACTTATTTGTTCTTCTTTAGCAGGTTTCTTTTTGATTTCCAATATGAAACTATTGAACTTATTAGCGTCTTAGCTACATTTAATATCTAAAATCATCAGAAGTGCTAGCACACCTCGTTGCTACATCTTAGTAGTATCTATTAGAAGTTAAGAAGCGCGAGAGTCCTTTGAACTCCCCGGACATAAAAGGTCTTGAAAAGAAAATAATTTTGTTATTTTTAACCTATTGTTTATTTTATATTACTATTTTATTTTCATAATTAGATGCGCCCATTTACTACATATATATAGTTGTAACCTTCAAGTAATAATTGGTATAAAATAGCAAATTCGAACATATGTATTCTTATACTGCTCTCTCAATCACGTGGTAGACTTTTAGAAAAGCCAAATTTTACAGCAGAAAAATAAATCTAACATAACTTATTAGCTTAAAATATTATACTGGTGAATGCGAACTGTTGTTTCGTTACGAAAGTAAAGCAATTTGAAAAGTAACACATTGCTGTGTATTATATCTATATAGTAACTATTTGTGATTGTCTATTATAATTAAGTATATTGAACGATAAATAAAATTCGTGTAATTAATGTTAAAGGACTTTTTATATTTACTCCACATTCACATCGAACCGTAATTTATATATTTCGTTCTGAATTAGACGCTGATCTATTGCTTTCCAATTCAGTTTGTAAATCTATCTTGCATAACCTTCTGGTTTTCCTGACAAACAATTTTTGTTAAGTAAAACCGCAATATATAATATTGAAAAAGGTAGGGTGATAACTAATAACACCGGTTTAACAGCAACTAAAACCAGATGACAAGAGGGAAAGGATCGGCGTCCCGGGGATTACAACAAAGTGTTATATTCCTTTTCACGAAAGGACCGACTTTTTTGTCGAAACCCCACTTATCACTGTGTCTTTAATAGCTGGAATAATCCGTTCATATTAGTTTACCAATGAAACTTGTAAAGCCGTCATTTAATAAATATAAATTATATCCCTTCATATAAATAACTAGATGAAAATAACTAGATACGATTGAAATGTATTCATCAGCAGTTAAGTAAAAGAAATTCTTTAAAACATAAAGATTGTGAAAATATGTAACGGAGTAATACTTCAGTTAGAATAGTATTTCTAACGCGGGTACTTAGAGAAAAGAAGTCTCGATATTGACGTCCTGTCTGTCCGAAATCGTGTATAAAAGACGAGTCTGAAATATAGCGGGGCAGCTTCGTATACACCGCTTACTGGAACGGAACTCTCCTTGTTGATAAGTGTTGTGCAGATTTCTAAAACTATATTATTTAAAAGTCTCAGTCTTAAATCAAATACATCAGTGACATGAAGTTATTGCCCACAATTATTTTGTCTGTCATTACATCTCTGCGTCATATTACAACCGGAAACTTGTAATTTCAGACAGTCCGAAAACCCGACGAGTTGTAAATTGTATAAAACACGCATATCCATTAATAATGCTGCGGTATGACATTTCTGAACATAGTTTGAATTGGTTATTAAATTTGTATCTAGAAATATCTATTTTCAGAATGCAGTGAATATATCTTTAGCTTTATATTTAACTCTATATAAGTATAGCAAGTATTTAATATCTATTTTGAAGTTTAGTATACTTTACGGTTTATAAATCTGACTAGACTTGTTTTACACATTAAAAGCGATTTTAGAAGCTGTGGATCATGTACAACATTGTCAGATAAATTATTTGTTTTAATTTATTTTTCCCCTTTTTTAAATTTCAATTTTGTTGCAGTATTCATAGATTATGTTTTAAGTAATAACTCTTAGAATTGAAAATAAATTTAGAATAAAGAAGTTATTTTTGTAGTGTTATTTGTTATATCTTTATAATACTAAAATGTGTTTTTAATTAAAGAAAGCAAGATAGGCACATCGTTAAATCGACTTCAGGCTGTGAGTCCTTACCGTATTATGTTAAGCCTATTACGTAAAGTTACCGAAAAAATAGTATCAATTTATTAAGATTATGATATATTGAAAAACATTCAATTTAGATAAAACTAATGAATTTTATTAAAATAACGGCTACCCTAGTAACACTTCAATTAAAATGATTGCGAAAGGGTTTGGTGCAATAACGGTACTGACTTATAGGCTACCATTTAAAATGTCAACCCTTTCGTAAAAAGGAACTTATCACGTTAGAAAAAATCCGTGAAAACCTGATATCTTATCTGATATCTGTTCTTCCGATTCAAGTTTACGGTTACAAAAACCTTTTTGTCAATTTACTAAGAACGTTTAACTATGTATTCAGGATTATATTTTTAAACCTTAGAATGTCGAGTGTTTAAATTGCATTTAACCAAAACTAACAGCATTCTGTAAATTCACTCAATGTAATTAAGCAATAGTAAAAAGTTTTAATAGAATTCACCATAAGATATATTTTTACCATATAAAAAGACATCTGACTGATCACTCACAAATATATTTTCATTCCGTTTTTTAAAACTACTTTACTTGTTTAATGATACAAGCATCTGAAAAGTTTTAGACATATATAAACATATATTAAAAACCGTATTAACCATATTTACATACAAAAATGATAAATAAATGAAACCATGTCCTAGTTTTTTATTATTTTCTTTCCCTAAAAACCAACGCTATCGTTGGTTTTATCAGTTTCTAATACCTGCCTCAAATATCGCACGTCTCAAATCTATACGTGTTAAATGATTATTAATTATTTTATCTTTTTCTCAGACAGAACACTTAAAAAGAAAGACTGTAGGAAGGTGGCTAAAGCCAAGAAAGCATTAATAAATATCTGTAGGACAAATAAACTTCGCTGAGTTCCAGGATCGTCGTTAAATGTTTCTTTAAAGCTGCTTTGAAATAAAAATACATAACTAACGAAGCTTTCACCGTTACTTTACAGTTGTTTGGCCATCTTTTAAACAAAAAATCCTGTACACTGTAGCGTTAACGCTGTAAGACGATATAATGAAAGATCACGTAAATTAATAAATGTTTTCACATATTTTTTATTCTTTGTAAATAACTTTATAGCCGTCTACATATTGATAAAAACTATTATTGCTAGGCAAAGTTATATATAAAAGAAATGATTTAGAACTTCTGTATTTTTAAACTCTTATACTGTATTCAAATCAAGAACAAGTTTTAAAGTATCTTAGAAAGTTAAGCAAATAATTGAAAATAAATTAAATATATAAATAATGTAGTAGTTAATTTACAATATTAATTTTTTTAATAACAACCTTTGTTCAAAGCACAACATTAGTAATATTAAAACAAAAATTAATATTACATAAAAACATATGTCATTACATAAACATGTTACTTAAAAGCGTAAAACAAGTGGTGTATAACATTTTGTGTCATACACATGCCATAATTAATAATTACTCGTGTATCATTCATTTTAAATATGTAAAAAATATGAGTTCTTAGCGAATTGTAGTCAAAGAAATCGGCAACTTTAATAGCATTATGTTATATTGCATTAAATAAAAAAGTTACAATACTTCTTGGTTTATTTCAATTCAATTTTAAAATGTTATAAGAAAAGTAAAAAACGTTAGTAGAAAATTATGAATTACTAATATCAATTTTCAACGAATAATAATTTATGGAAGCGAAGACGTTTTGCGACGCCCTTAGAAATAATAAAAATTCACATTTCATAATTAGATGACGTGACAGCGAGTACTTCCAATTGGATTGACTTTTTTCTCCTCGCTTCGGATTGCTCAGGTGTCAAGATATCGGGCGATTTTGTGTATTCAAGCAATAAAGCTGTCGACGTGACGCGCCTGCGATGAAATAATTAGGAACAAAACTTCTTGCTTTATTATTATTTTATGTTATCCAGATTTAAACGACGCTAGGAATTTTTTTTAAACTTACGAAAAACGAATCCTTGATTTTCTAACAAAAGCTACATAGAATATATGCTTCATCTATAAAGTAAAAGCTGACTGTACTATTTAAAAAAAAAACACAAAAATAGTAATATTTCTGTATGCATACTCTCTATTTTGCTCCCGCCTTTGCCGCGTATCCGGCAAATATCAGTTACAAATTCATGGAAACAATTATAATATAGTTATAAAATGAGCAACGAAGTTAATATCGTATTGTTTTTTATAGTCAGGTAAAATAGAAATTGTGACTTTTTTAATGTAAGTAATATAGTAAGACCCAGAATATAATTGCATTGGAAATAATACGCCATTTTCAGTTGAACATTGCAAATGTTTTAGCGATTTATCTTTTTTTAAGGCGAGAGAAAAAGCAATCACTTTAAGTAACAAGCATTCCTCTTCGGATATAAATTATCATAGCAACCCACTGATTTACATGCTTTGCTGACTCAATTTTTTTTTTCTTTCACTGATTCTATTCGAGATCTTTAGAAGCGAATCTCAGTCGTTTGGTTTATTTTATTTCCTACCGATGTAACTCTTATTTTAATAAAATCTAAATGAATATTTTTAATAAAATTTTACGAATTTAAATTTAATCTTAAGTTTATGTACAAAATAATATAGCCAATATATATATATTTTTAATTGACACTACTTATAGATCATACCAATATAAAGTTAAGGGTAATGTACTTAAAAGCCTAAAACAAGCGGCATATAGGATTTTTGTCATACACATGCCCTTTTTGATGCTTACTCCTGTATCATTTATTTTAAATATATAAAAAGATGATTTCTATCGTTTATGCCTTGAAAAATATGGCAATAAAAAATCTTTATTTTAATAAAGTGAAGCTTAATAGAGAAATGCTTTATACCGATCTAAACTATCAGTCATATTTGTTATTTGCGATTAACTAATTCCAAACAAAAATTACGTGAGATCAATCCGCGTTCACAGCAATCCCATCAATAATAGTGTTTACTTAAAGATCTCTAAATGTGTTAACGTGCGAGAAAAAATGTAGACATAGTGAGATTTTTGCAACTCTTTTTAAGTAGTTCATTTTTGTTATGTTCTGTTAATAGGTAAAAATATACGAGAATTTGTTTTGTGTGTATACTACAAAATAATTTATTAATGTATGTGTATATGTTAAGATATTACATACAATATTGAAATATTTAGTGCTTACATATTTCCTTTTGTATCATAAGAAGCATATAAAACTTCGATATAGGATCAGTATTAGTTGGTGTTTTTTTTTTAATATGTTTAGATATTTTTATTTTTTATAATTACATTTATACTTGAGATCAGAGAAAAATTGTTTAATGGATAAATATGGGTTATGTAAGCATAATTTGTGAATTGACTTTTCATTTTAGCTTGTATATCCAACACAGGCTTACTAAAAGATTTAGCCGCTGATGTTAAAATCTAGGTTTTTAGAAATAAAAATAGTCAACATATCATTTTGAAAGGTATATAGGAATTTTACGGTGCCAAGTGATGAATTATGAACAGAAATGTTTTGATATTATAATTCGAATAATACACATTTTGGTGTTTGTTCTAGACGTTTAGGAAACAGATGTTTACAACTCCTGGAAGTTTGACGGTGAAGCTGTGGAAACTCAGGGTTGCTCTCTGACATAGCAAATATCCATTGTGAACAATATATTATTTTACTGGACTATAATCCAACTATTTTATATAACGTCAGACAAAATTTAAACTTACTATAATAATTAAATTCACACTCTCACGTATCGCAAGAATTGAGTTTAAATTACATTATGTCGTTTGTCGTCGTGTTTTTGGGATCAATTTTTAAACTTTTTTTTCGTTTTAAACTTTGACAATAATATTATATTTTCAGGCAGACCGGAACCTCGTCCAGTTGGTATTACGCATTTTAATAAAACATATTCATGAATATGAAATTTCTTCCACACCATTCCTAAAGATGGTCCAGATTTTATTATTATTTACATTAGATAATCAAAATAACTGTTATTAAATGATTATATAATAATTTATAACCGATACATGTAACTGAACATTTTTTTTAATTTTTGTCTGTGGCTGTTTCGATTTTGACGGGTCATTTCTAAAAGATAGCTGATATAACTGGGAGTAATTTAGGCTTATTAAGAAACTAAAAGGTATTTTTACACATTACCATGCGGACGAAATCGCGGATGACCGCTAGTTTATAATAATTGGCCGCGTTTGGGAAGATGGAGTGTTGGTCGACCTCCGACCGGGTGTAGTGTCGTTGAAATCTGAGGCCCTGTACTACGCCCACATCATTGTTTGCGGCGTCCCGGTGAAGAGGTGAAGCGCCTCGCGCCTCAAATGGAGAGCAGCGGCAGCTCTCGGCTGACTCCTCCCCAATATTGGTGGAGCAGCAGCTTCTGACGCCGTCTGAACGCCGAGGACGTCAGGTCTATGGTCCTGTAAAGAGCACCCGTGTGGGCCGACACCCTGTAAAAACTGTAAAAAGAAAGTAATCGGTACTGCGAAGATCCCAGAGGGTGTGAGATGTAGGAGTTTCTGACTGGAAGATATCTGATATACTGTAGTAACAAAAACATGTACATTTTTAGCAAAAAAAAAATTACCAACCATATTGTAACCCGTTATATGTATTTGTTCTCAAAACTACATAAGAAAACTATATAAGGACTGCTTATAGATTCCGACCCTATTTTCCTATTTTCAAACACATAGGAAAGGCACTTTCAAAGGATTTGTAGTAAAATGTTTTCAAATAGAAAACGTTTATCGAATTGCGAATCTCGCTTCCGGAATCTCCATATTTTTCGCGTTAAAGGTTCTCAGAGAGATGTTTATGTAAATAAAATTACTTTAGTTTCTTATGTTAGTAAAGATTGGAATATTTTCCATATTGTGTTAATATTCAGATGACTAATTGAACACTAATATTAGAATATGTTAAAATAGAAGAGATAGATTTCAAACACCTACCGGCCATAGGCAGATCTTTGATGTCATTTAGGCATACCGGTCATAGGCAGATTTTTGGGGGCGGAAAAGTAGGCTGAACGCAACGAGATTAATCAAAAAAATGTACACCTTAAAAATGTCTACAAAAATTTTGCGGTTTTATTTTTTTTGTATTTATACTTTATTGCATACCTTAAATTGTGTTTGATATAACGAAAAACAAACAATATAGATCTAGCTAATAAATTTTATTATAATAACGGCTACCCTAGCAACACTTCAATTAAAATTATTACAAAAGGTTTTGGGGCAATCACGCATAGGGACTTATAGGTTACCATTAAGAATAAACGAACCTTTCTAAAAGAAATTTAACACGTTAAAAAATCCCTGATATACTGATATCATATCTGATAACTATGCTTCCGATTCAATTTTACCGTTACAAGAACCTTTTTTAATTACGTAAATTCATTCAATATAATTAAGCAATAGTAAAATGTTCGAATAGAATTCACTATTGGATACATTTTATCATTAAAACACAACTGACTTTTTAATGATTTAACTATCTGAAAAGTTTAGAGATATACAAACATATAAAACCGTATTAACCATATTAACATACAAAAATGATACATAAGTAAAACGATGACAAAAAATACAATCAATAAAGACAAAAACTATTATTGCTAGGCAAAGTTATATATAAAGGAAATGATTTAGAACTTCTGAATCAAAAACAAGTTTTAAAGTATCTTAGAAAGTTAAGCAAATAATTGAAAATAAATTAAATATATTTATAATGTAGTAGTCTTATTTACAATATTAATTTTTTAATAACAACCTTTGTTCAAAGCAAAACATTATTAATATTTAAACAAAAATTAATATTGCATAAAAATATATGTCATTACATAAACATGTTACTTAAAGCGTAAAACAAGCCGTGCCATAATTAATAATTACTCAAGTATCATTAATTTTAAATATGTAAACAAAATGAGTTCTTAGCAAATTGTAGTCTATAAAAAAACCGGCAACTTTATTAACATTATGTTATATTGCATTAAATAAAAAAGTTACAATACTTCTTAGTTTAATTCAATTCAATTTTAAAATGTTAAAAGAAAAGTAAAAAAGGTAGTAGAAAATTATGAATTTTAATATAAATTTTCAACGAATAATAATTTATAGAAGTAAAGACGTAATGCGAAGTTCTTAGATATGATAAAAAATTCACAGTTACCTAACATTTCATAATTAGATGACTATCAAAGTAAATGTACTCATCTGAAATTACTACGTGACAACGAGTCCTCTAATTGGATCGACTTTTTCCATCTTCGCTTCGGAATGAAAGCGACGTGATCTCCACTCAGGTGTAAGATATCGGGCGATATTGTGTATTCAAGCAATGAAGCTATCGACGTGACATGCTTGCGATTGAATAATTGAATAAAAATATATACTCTATATAAATATATATATTTTCGATATCGAACAAAAGTTCTGATTGTTTTACTATGATTGTATAGTTATTTTCTGTTATACAGAGTTAACTTCTTTATGACATAGGTTGGCTACTTTTCCTTTACGATTACACGGTTCATAATCAAATTAAGGCTTGATTACAAAGCTAATAAAAATGGTTGTCTTGTAACTAAAGCTTTATAATACATAATTTATCTATAACGTAAAGACGTCACGAATATTCGGTTACTGTTCGGTATTCGACCTATTCAGCCACATTTTTTGCTATTCGGTCAAATAATACGTACTACTCGGCCGAATACCGAATACGAATTCATGTAAAACACACATCGTATTACTAAATATTATACAGTACATGCGTACATACTCACTAGCAATGCACAAGCTATTACAAAACTTTTTTTTTACGGCATATGCAGTCAGACGAGCAGTCGGGCCACCTGATGGAAAGTGGTCACCGACGCCCATAGACATTGGTAATGCCAGTAGTATAGCCAACGCGCTGCCTACCGTGAGACATAGGGTGTTAAGTCTCGTTTATCCAGTAAATAAGCTGGCTATGGTGTCATTCGAACCGGAACACAGCAATGTTTTCAAACTACTGCTTCGCGGTAGAAATAGGCACCGCAGTGGTACCCACCCAGACGGTCTCCTGTAAAAAGGGGACCTACCACCGGTAATTAAATTTTAGGTAGTAAAATTAATCAGCTTGATTGTTTGTTGAAAATTAACAAGACTTTTAGCAAACGTTATTCAGCAGGTGGCAAAGGATATTACTAGTCATTGTAAGTAGAGGTTTATTTCTTAAGCTTATATAGCTGTAATAGTATAGAGAAAGCTCCTGAAGAACGAACGAAAACTCTTTACAAAATAATATCTTATTGTTTTTTATAGTCAAGTAAAATAGTTGAGGTTGTGATTTTATATGTAAGTATTATAGAGGACGCAGAAAATAAGATTGCATTGGAAATAATACTCAACTCTCAGTCGAACAATACAAGTCCTTGCAAGTCAAGAAATTTATCTTTTTGGTACGCAGAAAAGCAATAACTTAAGTAACATATATTCCTCTTTCGATTTAAACTATCTTAGCAACCCAGTTATTTACTTGCTTTATTAATTTGCCTTAAGCTTATGTAGGTGTTTCAACGCTAAAAAACAACACTTAAATATAGGTGATATTTTATTTTCACACATCGATCATACCAATAAATAATTGGTCTGCCTTAAAACGATACCTATGATTTGCGATGAACCGATTTCAAACCAAAAATACATTTAACGTATTTTTGGTTGTTATCAATACTTAGTAAATAAAAGCTTTAGCACAAATGTCGTTCGAAACCGTATCTTAAATATGCGCAAACGAGATTTATATTAAACATACGTGCTTTGCTTCGATACCTTTTTTTCTATCAAACGTCACATCTGTAGCCTTTCCAAGAATTTTCGATAATTAGATTTACTTGGAGATCGCTTTAAATATGTTAACGTGCTAGAAGAAATGTAAATACAGAGAGCGTTTTGTAATTCCACGGACGATTTCTGTCCGTAAATATTTTCCTCCAAATCCGTTAAAAAAAGATTTCTAAACACGTCTGCATTTTGGATCATCATCTCTAATTAGTTCGTGTAAAGTGTTTCTGTTTTGTAAATAGGTTGAAGTATAACACAATGTATAATGACTGCCTCCGTAGCCTAGTGGTATGGGCGTGTGCTCTAGAAACCGGAGGTTGTAGAGGTTGAAATGCAGAGGTTGAAAAAAACCTTTTCTGCAGATTTTCATAGCGAAAAGACATTTATTCAAATAGGGTAAAATGTAATTGGGTTTTAATTTCCTCTTACAAAGCAGTAAATTG
Source organism: Lamproptera curius (assembly GCA_029286875.1). Taxonomy (NCBI): domain Eukaryota; kingdom Metazoa; phylum Arthropoda; class Insecta; order Lepidoptera; family Papilionidae; genus Lamproptera; species Lamproptera curius. The sequence continues at coordinate 60,787 of JAGSMT010001183.1, forward strand.
ACTGGTTTAATCCTGAATCCGAAGCTTACGGAGCCTCGTAAATTTTTGTATTTTTTAACTACTTGTTTAGTTTTCTCTGTTATTTTCTAAGATGGTTTTAATGGCAAATCAATATTGTGAATATATTAGGCTTGTCTCAATATAAAACCATATAATTTGTGCTATTCTATAGATCTTTAACAATTAAAACGACAAACTATAAATAATTTTTGTTAAGCAATTTGCTACGGCAATTAACATTAGGTAGATTTATATCAAGTAAACATTAATGTCATCATCAATATCATTATCAGCCTGTGCCAGGCCACTGCTGGACATAATGCCTCCCATTAGGGGAGGCATTATGTCCAGCAGTGGCCTGCCAATGTTTCCAATGTTCAGGTATTGTCAACCAGCCCACACCGGCCGCTTTACTAATTTAATATAATAGTGTTTAAATATAAGTATTCATATTTCTAAATATAGGTAAAAATACTTCAAAATTAAATAAAAACGATAAATCTAGGTTGAGGTATTTTTATTAGTGTTTAACATTTGGGTACGTTAAAATTATCTTTTGAGCAAAAAGAGCGAAATTGAATTTTTTGTTTTTACATTTTTCGGGTCATGCTTGATTGATTACCTTCTTTTTGACGGTACGAAAAATTTTTACGATGTTTGTAACAAGTATTTTGTCAAAGAGAATATTGTAACTTGTGTTTGTATATAAAATGTTAAGCTATATATAATAATATACTTAAACGAAGTGTAAGAGAAAATATGACATTTATTCTTGCATGGTATCTGAATTAATTATAATTACGAGCATGACGAATATTCGTTTAAATACATGTCAGACATTTATGTAAGCGTTTAGTTTAAATTCTTTGCTTCACATCATATGGTTAATGCGTAGGTGTTAAAATAAACGCTTAAATGACAAAAATTCTATCAAGTCAATGAATGTCGATAATTAAGTTTCATTTAATTTTTTAATATTGATTTTCTTACAGCTTAATTGTTCTTTGAATAAACTTAATTAAAAATAAAATATAATTCCCAAAAAATCGATATTTCACAAACTTTGTAGATGGCCTTGTCTATTTCCCAAAAAAGACATTTTCAAATGATCTGATTACGATTAGCGAATTTCCTGGCAACTTCTTACAAGTTTCTCATTTCTTTTATTGTTAATCAAATAAATAATTATTTTTAATACATTATCGTCCTGCCTCCGTAGCCTAGTGGTATGGGCGTGTGCTTTAGAAACCGGAGGTCGTGGGTTCGAATCCCGCGGGGACTCTACAAATTTTCATTGTTGTTTCCTAGTTGGTTAGGATAATTTAGGCTAATTGTCACCAAATTGTCTGAAAAGTAAGATGATCCATGCGTCGGATGGGCATGTAAAAAGTCGGTCCACCCACCGATCCGCATTGGACCAGCGTGGTGGGAGACGGTCCAAAACCCCCTAATGGATAGGGGTGTATTAGGGGAGGCCTATGTCCAGCAGTGGACTAACAAAGGCTGATGATGTGATGTGATGTTATAATTGCATGTGGAATAAAATTATAATGACGTGTCATGACAAGTTCTTTTTACGTCTTAAGAATTTTGATGTAATCTATACATATAATAAAATTAGAGTATTTGTTTTTTACATTATGATAACCGTAAGAATAGAATAAATGAAAACATTTTAATCTATAACCGATACCGATATAACAAAACATTTTTTTTATTTTTGTCTGTCTGTCTGTTGGTTCTGACTAATCTCTGGAATAGCTGCTCCGATTTTGATGGAACTACCACTGGAAGAAAGCTGATGTACCTGGGGGTAACTTAAAACACAAATAATAGTATTTTTTATAGTACTATGCGGGTGAAGTCGTAGGTTACAGCTAGTTATGAATATACATATAAACTTCATATTAAATAAAATATTTAAATCTATCTTAAAATCTTTTAGTGACATTTTAATTAAAACCTTGTTTGTTAATCATAATTATAACTCAATAGACAATCGTTAAAATAATCTTGACGTTTTTATAAAACTTTCCATTGAAAGGACGAATCGGAGACTTTAACAATTTATCCTCACGCTTCGAGGAAAAGCAATTACTCCAAGTAACGTAAAATCTACTTTGGATTTGAATTTTCTCCTACAATGCTCACTGCATTGACTTGCTATTATCAGGAATAGAAGAACATAGCTTTGTAAAACTTTTTTATTTCATGTGAAATTCACTTTTGTAAGGCCTTCTATAGTTTTGGTACTATTTTTATTTTGTTAAATTAAATGTGTAATTCTGGCGTATTATAGTTGCTCATCGTTACATATAATAAATATTAATTTTTTTATCTACTTTTTCATAAATTAATAGCGTATTATCGTCACGTTTTATGCGCATAAATTCCTTGCACAATTCAAATGGCATTTTCCGTTTTTGGGTCGTGATTGATAAATTTATGCCTGATTTTCTTACAATGTTTTTAAATAGTGTTCGGTGCAGTGCATGTTGTTTACTTTGTTTATATACAAAAAATATAAGTTTAAATGTACCTTAATAATATTATATAATGTGCATATTAAAATAGTGGTATTTATCTTTGATTACGACTCAAATTTTATTAACTGAAATCATTGATAACCTCGAGGAAAAAAATAAAATGAAAATTCATTATAATTTTTTCATCACAGTTAATTTTTTCGATGACTCTTTTTTTTTTTAATTTTTGCATAAAGTGAACAGAGGAGACATTATGCATAGATGTAAAAAATTCAACTGAATTCAAAAAACCAAACAGAAATTCATTTATAAAAACAATTTCAATTTGATTGAACTTGTTTTAATTTTGTACCTTTTGCAAAATGATTATAATTTTTAAGGAAGTTTTAAATGTTTAATGAATAGAAAGTTAAGACAAAATAAAAATTAATGGATTTTTGAAAAATTTTCTATATAATGTCTCGTGTTTTATTTAATTTCAATAAAAAATCTTAAAACGCTTTCCCGGTAAAGTACCTTCTACTGTAAAGTTTACATTTTTATTTTTATTAAAGATCTTAGCGGTAGACACCTGCTTAAATTAAAAGCGCTTTGTTTAAGTTTTCCTACAGAGTGAATTCTTTCTTTTTATCAGGTGCTACCCGTCCCTGAATAGCTCCACTTAAGACAGTTGATGAGAAAAGTTAAATGAGAGTTGCATATCTAAGCAGATAATAAACTTTAGGATTAGAGAAAGTAAAAAATACTTAAATTAACTAATACGTTTACCACTCTAATTAAAAGTGAAACGACTTAATATTAATAATTTACAATAATAATAGGAGGCAGAAGTTATGTAAAGAAGCGATTTCAAAGGCAGCTTTTCTTTTCTATTTATAGAATAATTCTATACAAATATGTCTTATATAGGTGATGAAAGGGTCTAAAAAGTAAATGAAAAAAATTGGACACCTCGCACTAGCCACCGTCGTGTCAAACATTTTTCTTGCATTTACGCATCTACATACATAATTTTTATAAAATATTTTCTCGCGTGTAATTCTGTTTATAATATTCCAGACGTTTATCCTGCTAAGGATATCGGGACCCATGGTTAAGGTACAGACTGTGGTGTTACTCGTCTGGTTGGCGATAAAATCCGTTATTCTTTTGTTATATCAAAAGTAAACACAGAATCCATGACTGGATAGTTATATGTCTTAACCAGTTAAACTAGAAATAAACATATTTAGGACTGAATCGTTAAATTAATAATAAGGTTGTCTTGTAGTAAAAAGCTACTCAAACTTTCTTGAGATATATCGGGAATGCAAACAATTACTCCAAGTAACATAAAATCTACTTTGGATTTAAATTTTCCTTAGCAATGCAGTGAATTGACTTGCCATTATCGCTAACTTCCAGCGCTTAAGCTCAACAGGGATCTGACGACTTTCTCAATTTTATGTTTCTTAAAAGTTTCATTTCCTCATTATATTAGGTGTGACCTATACCTCGCTTGTGCCACTCAAGTCAGATAATGAGAAAAGTTAAATTAGAGTTTCATATTGTTACTTAGGTCATCTAAACAGGTCTAAGCCCAAGTCTCCTTAAATGAAAACTTCTTATGTTGTTACCTAAATTATACATTGTTTTCTTAACACGAAAATAATTTCATCAAATACGTGTACAATTTAGAAGTTACGAATTAAAAAAAATAATTTGTAAACGGTAGAATAACATATTTGATATTTTAAACCGGGAAAAAATATGAATTTTGTTTCTGAATGGTTTTAGGAAAATCTTAAAAATAGATTATTAATAAGATTTGTATTTCATCATTAGAATTATATTCCTGAAATATTATATTTATAGAACGAAATCCGCACAAACAGCTACGACCTAATTAATTTTATGTACGCGTAGGCGTACCCCCAATTCCTCTGAAACGTTTGCGCCGAAGAAATTATTTCCGTTCATTGATGGCATTGGCTTTATATAATAGATATTATAAATTACATAAGTAAATGCGTTAGAACATAAGTTTTTATAACTGTTGCTTGATTCTGCTTATTAGCATACCAATTATTAATCTATCCATCATATTTGTATGTTTGAAATGTCAGATGCCAATCGCTCTGTGTAAGATTATTGTTTGGATTATATTTAGTAGATTTAAAAAAAAAGCGTTCACGAACGAATTGTTATTTTTTTGTATCAAGTATAGTAATGCTGTCAAAAACTGTCGTACAGTTCTTATTGGTGAATGTAGGAATGATTTTATCGTCGTTAGCAGAAAACGTAATCAATTCTTTTTTTTATCTGCTTACGAATGTAGACGGACAGTCAGGTGACCTGATAGAAAGTGTCTATGGCGTAGTCAATTAACTGCCGGTCAGTAAGTAAATTAAAATAAATTGTATAAAATAAGCCCAGTTAAATATTTTATAAAAATGTTATTTTGGTTTATTTTTCTATCATATACATATGCGGCATACGTATTCAAAAGTACATACCATTACTAAAACACAATATTACTATCAAATTAGTGTCTTAAAATATATAAGGTAAAAAAAGCACAGATGTTTTTTTAAAACATTTTCTTTTAGAAGCAGAATTTAAGTCTAAGTGATTTATAAAAAACGTAGTTAAGTGATGTACATTAAATGATTTTTAAAAGAATTGAACAATGCAGTTCTCTCACTTAAATAATTTATGATAGGCGCTAGCAGATCAGCCAACATCTGTAATCCATTTAGCGTGTCTAGACGCCTCGTACACCTTGTTGATTTGACTGTATAATTGAGTGCGCAATATCTGATTAAGTTTGGATTGAGTTTAAACAGAACAATGTAATAAACACTCTCTAACTTGAGACATGTTTGTATATTTTATTCAATAGCACATAAAAAAGCCTAAGTAGATATTATTAAAATTGATTATCTATCTCTCCTCATCTATTTCAAAGTGTCTCGATATTAGTGTATCAAATAAACATTAATTTATCTTCAAACTACAAAACAGGCTGTTTTGTATATTTTTTTTGGAGAAGTGAGGTGCCTTCTCCTATAAAAAAGATCTTAGTAAAGCTCTTTTTTTCGTGCACTAATACTTCGTATTGAAATCTGGAGAAACATTTCAGTACGTGCCTACTGTTTTTAGGTAAACTTGCACTTAATCGGGAGTAAATTTTTTGATATTTGTTTTTTAATGGATATTATATAATATATTTTTAACAAATGTCTTTTTCAAGCGTTTCATTGTTTTCTTTTTTTCTTAGTAACTTTAATATTTTCTGTTTAGTACGCGAATACTAAACAGGATAAATATTTCTGTTTTTACGGATTTTATCGCTTTAAGTTTATAAAATAATTATATCAGAATTTCAAAAACTTCTCGAGGTACATGGTGACGGGACCGACTAATGTTGGGCGTCAAAATATCAATGTAATTTGCACCGTCCATTTTAAAAATATAATTTTGTTGTTCGATTATGTTGTATCATGAGGTCTTGCAGTATTTTGTGCTTGGTTTTCATTTTTGAAATAATTTGATCCCATGCTGGCGGAAGTACCTAGCTTTGTTCTCTATCGAAATAAGAAGGCTCTTTAATTTCATTAGTCTTGCAAATCATTCTTGAAAGAAAACTTGAGTTCTTTTGCAAGGATTTTTGCCTACTATACTGTATATTCCTGAGTGCCGTGGAGGGATTTTTCACTTGGCCAATGGTAAAAACTCACTTATCTTCTATGAATTAAATTCAAAGGTAAATGAGACATAACATCTCAATTCTCAGAGCGATGAGCGGATTTGTAGTGTCTTGTCATGCTTTTCTTATAGATAGGGCAGATACTACTTACCAAGTAATTACCACTACGGCCTGAATCGACTTATTGCTTTAATCATTAAAAAAAGTGATACGATAAAATAACTTATTTATAACAATTATAAAGCTTGTTGCACCGTCGAAAGAATCATTCAGGCTTTGCGCACTAAATTATACAGTCAAATCAACAAGGCGAGGCGTCTAGACGGTGCAAAATGGAGTGCAGATGTCAGCCGATCAAGCATTTCCATTTGAGTAACCTAGTTGAACACTATTTCTTCGTCTTAACATACCTTAATAAGTTGCTATGAGTTTGCAAAACCTCTCACTCAAAATGTTCCAAAAGAATAAAATAACAATATATCACAATTTTATTATTTACTTCGTAATAATTTATATAGAAAAAGAAAGAAAGTAACTGCGTACTAAAATTAATAAATGAATTACCAAGTTAACGCTTAAATCTCTTTGTTATTCATTCCTGGAGAGATAAACGATAATTTTCGTAACTTCTAAGTAAAATTTTAAAATATATTATTATTTGCTTTGCCAGCTTGCATCACCTTGATGAATTTATGTTAATACATCATTCATCTATTATCGGTAAGTTATTTTTTTGTTTTAATGGTAGCTTCAAAATATTTCTTTTACGCTTTAGTTTTTCGATTTTACATCACTACGTACGTATTATATTATCATAATTCGCGTATATAATTGTAAATTTATGTTGCAGCGAGAAAAAAGAAATGTTTGTTTACTCTTTTCCACAAATAGTACTACGTTACATTTCTTGGTATTATTCAATTGTTGTTGGTTTCACCATATTATCTATACTAAGATTATAAAGAGGAAAACTACTTAACCGATTAGAAATATTCTTACATTACTAGAAAGCTATATTATCCTTGAGAACCATAGACTCCTTTCTACCCAAGAAAATGCATTTTAAAAATCTAAAAAAAAACCAGAGCCGTGGGTGGACAGCTTGTTTAATCAAAAAAACCGTTTGCATCTTACGCGTTCTTACCCAATTTCTATTGTTCTCTATTACTTGCCTAATAACCAAACGCGATAACAGTAGCAATATAGACGCGGCTTCCCAAATTTAATTAAATCCTTTGTTGTTATAATGAGCGCCATGTTTCCAATTCCCGTTAGTTATGCGAACAAAGTTAGTATAAATAGCCTCAAATATTTCTACAACTTTTTGTACTTGTGATATCAAAATACAGTTACTGTTGTGATATATTCTATTCATGAAAATTTATATAATGTTAAACATTTTATAATTTCGCCGCTAATTAATTAATATGGCTGGCTTAGACAGCATCTACCTATTGCGGAAATAAATTTTATATTTACATTGTAAAGAGTTACAAGACGCGCAAACTTATTTTTGCAAGCCAAAAACTCGGTTATCGCTAATGTAAAATTTTCAAAGGCCGAAGAATGAGTTATCCTAATCTTATATATGAAATTAGGCCCTCCATTTGTTTCTAATTTAAAAATGTGAAGTTAACTCACGCTAACTTCCCTCATTCATTCATTCATGATCAGCCTGTGATAAGTCCACTGCTGGACATAGGCCTCCCCTAATACACCCTTATCCATTAGGCGGTTTTTGGACCGTATCCCACCACGCTGGTCCAATGCGGGTTGGTAGGTGGACCGACTTTTATATGCCCATCCGACGCATGGATCATCTTACTTTTCAAACAAATGGGTGATCGGCCCAAATTGCCCTAACCAACTAGAAACAACAATGAAAATTTGTTGAGTCCCGCAGGATTCGAACCCACGACCTCCGGTTTCTAAAGCACACGCCCGTACCACTAGGCTAAGGAGGCAGTTCCCTCAGTTATGTAAAATAATAAAAAATATTATAACTCGCGGAAATAAATTTGTGAATGGATTGACGCTCTGCAGCGGATCAGAATGAGAAAGGTATTTCGTATTGACATCATTATAGCTATGTATTTATGAAAATCAACTAGTCTATGATTAACCAATTAACCAATTAACCAATTAACCAAACGACATAAATAAAGTTTTAAAATTTGCTTAGTGAGTGTACAAGCTAAATTATATTATTTATTCACACAAAGTCTTAATATCATACTATATGTAGTTTACCCGAATATTATGTATAATAAATAATGATGTTTATGGATATTATTTACAGTTTTTTCGAAATTACAGCCGATGTTTTAACCGTTCCTAGGGTCAACGGTCTTATAAGACTAGACTAAAGTATAGAATTATACGAGGGATTGCGGTAATATAAAAACTTTGTATCATTTTATTATTTATAACAAATTAAAGGTGAAAATCTAAATACATTAAAAATCTATTTTTTCTTCAACAAAGCCAAAAGAAAATCTATAAAAAATAAATTAAAGAAAACAAAATACATTAAATTAAAAAAAATATATACTTCTCTAATATATTATAATAAAAGAAAAAAATAACTTTAATACTATAATGTTGGTCTTAAGATAGTTATTTAAACCTCTACCTTTGCGGTTTAAAGTTAAATTTTCTTTGTCTGATTTGGACTGAGAACTTTAAGAGATTGTTCTTTTATTTTAACTTGCTTTGTGCAAGCGAAGTTCTCACAAGAAAACTACTGAAAGCAATTAAGTACAGCCGACTTTTCCAGCTACTCTCTGAAAGTTATAGCAGGTGATGTACTTTATAGTAACTACATATAAATACAACTAGTATTATAAAAGCGAAAATTTGTCTCAATTTATATTAGTTGCAAACCCCTTTGATTAATTTGATTAAACTTAAGAATAACACAGCTCACACATCAGAATAACTTAAAGGTTGTAGTTTATAAATATACAGTAAGAATTATTTACAGTATGCAAGAGTCAAGTGTGGAAGGAAGAAATTTGTTGTCTGAAATCTTTTACATGACGTTTTGTACGTTGTAGTAACTTATTTTTAGTTTTAAAATGGATTTTCTTAGGGTCAAGAGATGACGTTTCTAATGGCAAAAGACTTCTTAAATTGACCCTGTTAGTTTTCCTTATATCTCCCTTATATTCATTATTAAAATTCGCAATAAATCGGTGACCGTCAAACTTAAAATAATTTTATGGTTAACAAATATTACGACAAATCACCACGCGGATGAAACCGAGGAGACACCTATTAATTCAAGAACCAAAATATTTTCAAAAAACTTTGCACACGCATAGTTATTTCTTCGCCGAAGTGTCCTAAAATCCATATCAATTTAGTTTTCTCATACTCTCAGGAGGTTTAGTTTACGTACATTAATCTTCCAAAGACAGGAAGCGCTTTCAGATCCCCAACAAACCGCCGAATTCCCTTAACTATTTACTGATAATTCCACCGCAATATATCTGCATTACAAGTGCTCGGCACTTTAACAATTTATGAAGCACTTTAATGAAATGTTTGCTAATGTTTAAAACACAAATTGGGTTCATGGTTTCGCCCAATATTTCGTGTAATCCGTACTTAACGTAAAACGCTTAAAACATGAGTAAGTTAAAGTAAAAACAAAATAAGCTAACCAATGCTGCATTTATTAATGCTGGTATTAAAAAAGAAAGTCTTTCTTCAGTTACCAAACTCCTTTTGTTGCTTTTCACAGCCATTCCACTAAAATTTGACTTACAAGAAAACAGTGATTTACAATTTACTTTCTATATTCCAGACCAATATTAGGAAATATCCGCGAGCATCAACTGTCTAAAGGTTGTAAATCGTACGGAAACTGGACGATCTATCTCGCTGTCCAGCGCAGTTCTAACTTTTCTACCCAAATCGAGTTTGCGGTAAAATGGAGCTGCTCAGCTATTTGCCGAACTGAAATGCACGGTTAGTAATTAGTTGAAAACTTTGATTAATTTCCCAAGCAACTGAACATAAATGATTGTAAACGAGACTTAACACCCTATGTCTCACGTTAGGAAGCGCGTTGGCGATACCACTGGTATTGCCAATGTCTATGGGCGTTTGTGACCACTTCCCATCTGGTGGCCCGACTGTTCGTCTGCCATAAAAAAAACCAAGTAAGTTTTCAAACTTTAGCCAAAATGAACTTAATGTTATTTGTTAAATTTCTCTTTCACATTTTAAATTATAAACAGTGATAATAGGATTATACTGCGAGTACCGTATATTAATACGGTAAATTTGTGATATCTGGCATATATTAAAACTAAAATATGTAAATATTTTTTTATATAGACTAGAATGACACCTGGAGAAAAAAACTTAATCAAATAAAAAAGAATAAAAAACGATTAATCATGTGAAGGTAAATGGTAAAGATATTTGTTTCATAGTATTTTTACTCATTTTCAAATCTCATTTAAATATTATAAAAAAATGTGTTTTACCATGATTAATTGGGAATTAATTTTATGTAGTAAGAATATCAGTTTTATGCTTGAGCAGATAGTTCCCGAGAGGAAATGGAGTCGTTGTTATAAATTCAGTCATTAGCCAAAACGTTGCTCTTTAGATTATTAAATTGGCGAAGTGGAGCCTCGTCGTAGTTTCCCATACTCTGCTCAGAGTCAAAAATTTAATTTTAGTTTATTATATCTTTACTCAATATAGAAGTTTACGCTTGCTTTCTGTTTGCCAGCCCAGTTTTATTTTTCTTATGGCCTCTTTCTCGAAGTTTTTTTACGTAAGTGCACAGTTTGCCCGAGGTAAACATACTCCTTAACAACCTCTAGAATCAGAAAAGATGTACCGAGATGTACCGATTTTACATGTTCATTTAACATAACCAAACCTAGATTAAAAACATATTTCAGCCAAATTGAGACCTATAATTTGCGAAGCATCAGATAGGCTTGCCATCATATGTTGCAAACCTTACTGTGTCCGCTATGATGACGATAACAGATCACAAGAGTGAGAGATACTCATCGTTGATGTTAATTTCACGTCCTGTCCAGTCTAATATCTTGAACATATCCTCCAATGCAAAATTTTTAAACAATTTGGGGGCGATAATATCTTCCTGTCTCACACCGTCATGCATCTGGATAGATCCAGATTGCCTGTTCTGGATTTGAACGGCCATGATAGCGCCATTGTAAAGAACTAAAAGCACTTTGATGTATTCAGCCAGGCGACTTTGCATTGCTGCAAAGATTACAAAATAGACTAGGTATCGACGGAGCCGAGGGCCTTCTTATAGTTCCCAAACGCCAAGCACAGGGGCTGATTATACGCTTCAGTTCTATATAATTTGCCGCACTGAGTGCATGTGCTTTATGGTCGATCGAGTGTTGAAGCATTGAAGATCGAAACGCATTTGTTTTCACAGAATTTCGACTTGTTGCCTGAGGACATTATTCGCGAGGGTCTGGTGTCCGCTTTTGTGGTTTACTTTGCAGCGAATCCGTTCTCCAGATTCGATTGTAACTTCTCAGATCCCATATTGTTATGAGCATTACTAGTGGGAGCTTCGACTTCATCAAACAGCGTAGCTATTTCAAGCTTAAAACAAATATTCATTCAGGTTTCAGGTGATCAATTCAAGGATTAATCACTGAAACATCTTTCAATATTTGCCTACAGTCCATTATAATCAAATCAATCTCATTTATAGTCATAGTATTGGGACTCTGCCATGTCCACTTCCTATAGGCCTTTTTTTAATAATGAATTCATCAAGCATAGCCTTTTTTTTTCATCTTAGCCTTCTTTTTGGGACCTACTACCGATTCACTGCAATTTCGTACTCCCACATTAGCGTTGAAGGCCCGTGACAACGCTGTAGTCGGTCTTAATGGTGAAGTGACTTTATAAGTTGCCTTATAATTGTTAAATTTACAAGTTATAATTTTCTTTATTTTACATAACACGCCGATCGGTAACATTTTTTTTGTATTAGTATATTCAATTGCGATACTATAGTACAGGAGCTGATTTGAAAATATTTTATGTAGTAACATAGTTTTCATAGATTTCCTATTCGAGGAAAAGATAAGGCCAATATTATGCGGTAGCTATTAATGGTACATCACTATAGTCTGCTTACACTGTGCTTCTTCTGGTGGGCACTACAACAAATGTATTTATTTGGAAAGGATCATTAGGAGGAGGAGAAATATGCTTTATTGTTGCTAATTTATTGCATACATGTAAGGCTTCGTAAGGATAACCAAACAAAGCATTTATCTGTATCCGTGACTCAGATTCGCGATGCAATCACTGTAAATTTTATTTGCAGTCGAGAACCATTAGCTTTTTAATTCATAAATAAAATTACTGTTACATAATTGTCATTCATCGACATAAGATATTGTATATTATCTCTATAAAATAGCCATAAACTGAATATTCAAGATTAGGCATACGAAGTTATTTTTACATAAAATAAAAGTACATCTTTATTATTTTTATATGTATTTTTATAAATCAAGGTGACGAAACGAGAGGGACGCTTACCCATCCATTAGAATCGCTTACAAGTACTTAGGAAGCCTCAAATCGATTCCTCACCCTGAGCCATGAGGTGTTTAATCTCGTCTAACGAGGTATAACGCTGGCCTGTGCTTTCAAAACCAAAGGTTTGCAGTGTTTACATTGCTAACTTTCAGCAAATTTAGCACAATTTACTGTAAAACGGAGACTTATAGATACAAAAGAATTCATGGCCTTTGCATAACGATAATGCACATGCTCATTCGTCATTGCTTGTTGTTAATTTTTTGGTCAAAAACAGCACCGTAGTAATTTCTCAGCTACAGCATTCACCAGATATGGCAACCTTTTCCTTTTTCCAAGATTGAAGAGACCCATTAAAGAACGATGTTTAGAGACGTGTGAGGAGATACCAACTGAATCGCTGAGCTGATGGGTGTATAAGTGCATATCACTAATGCATCGTAAACAGGAAAAACGCTGGCACAAAGGAAAATCTTTTGAAGGTGTCAAAACAAAGAGTGATAAATATACCAATATAAAATAAAATACAAATTATTGACAATTATATAATATTAGAACCGACCTCGTATATAGAATTTGATTTGATTTTTTTTTGTTTCTGTCCATAGAGTTGTCGAACGAAATTGTTACATTCACCCTATTTAAGATGACGCATTTTTTTTTTTTTACGGTCCGTTTGAAGGGCTAAACAATCTGATCCTGTTTATTTAAATATATTATTAAGATTCTTTTTATATAATCAGAATAATAAAAAAATCTTCGCAATTTGAAATGTACCTTACACATTACAAAACTATTCACTCACAAGATCTTCTGTAACCAAAATCGATAAACATTATTCTTACAGAAACCTTCTAAGGGTTTAGGTCTGGTACATAGATCTTTCAATAGACGGAAATGATCATACGGTAAAAAGAAAGATAAATTTCTCTAACCTATTCACCACTTCTTTTTCTGTTAATAATTTATAGTTATCGTCCTTTAAATGATGTCATGTTTAATAAACATTAAAGATGTAAGATATTAACTTATCATATAATTCAATGGTAATATATATATATAGAGAGAGAAAGCATATCATAATCAGTATGAGTGCACGGTAACGATGTTTCTATGTAATATATAAAAAATAAATAATCCCTTTTTTAATTTATTATGAAATTTATTTACGCTTTATTAAGCACTACTGGTACATTAAAGGATTAACGGATAAGCTCGCTTTGTTTCTGAAAGGCTAGGCAGGCTTTTCTAAGTGGTACCTAAGCCTTAGTTAGATATCTACCTAAAATATTTATAACTAATAAAGCCTTCTTATTTGAATCTGTACGATTTAAATAACCTGGGTATCGTAAGTGTATTGATAAAATTTGTTATTAGTTGTAATTGTGGCAGTAGGGGCAGTTATAACACATACAAATATACATATTTCACCCAGCTGTTAGATATATATATGTAATGTTTATTATTAATAGCAAAATAATATATATAACAAATTATAAATCATTTAATAACTGCCTCCATAACCTAGTGGTATAGGCGTGTGGCTTAGAAACCGGAGGTCGTGGGTTCGAATCCTGCGCGGACTCAACAAATTTTCATTGTTGTTTCCTAGTTGGTTAGGCAATTTGGGCCGATCACCCAATTGTCTGAAAAGTAAAATGATCCATGCGTCGGATGGGCATGTAAAAAGTCAGTCCACCCACAACCCGCATTGGACCTGCGCGGTGGGATACTGTCCAAAAAACCCTCTAATGGATAGGGGTGTATTAGGGGAGGCCTATGTCCAGCAGTGGACTATCACAGGCTGATGATGATGAAATCATTTAATCACCATTTAAACAGGATTAAATTGCCCATAACGATGACAAAACATTTTAAATTAAGTTATCCTGTTTTTGTCGTCGTTTTAAAACCAATTGAAATTCATGAAAATGTTTCAGTACTCCTAAAGTCCACATTATAACGGCTTAAATCTCAATTTTAATAATGCCAATCCGTGCGCTTGTAAATCCGCTTCACTCGTACTGTTTTATATTACATCCTTTGGGTGTGGTTTTTGAAATATTCAGGATTAAAAGTGACGTTATACCTAGTAAAAATATATTTTATGTAAGTCACTTTGGAATTTATTTAACGAAAATTACAGCTTCGAAGTTTTACGATGAATAATCGGTGTCTAAACCATATTTAAGATAACGTTAGGTCAATTTAGATAAAAAAAATGTTTATTGTTTATTTTGATATTATTTATAGACAATTTATTTGTTTACTTGCTTAATTAAGGTGTAGTTTTTGCACTCTTACTTCTTACTTCTCTTTTTACTGTTAAGGAATGTTTCATGTTATTTATTACTCTGCTCAGAGAAAAAGGAGTAAAGCATTTGTCGGAAATTTAAATTTTAGATAAAATTGCATGAGTTGGATATGTAGAGAGTAGACTAATCTTGCACAAAGGTAGACATGTTTTGATACTTGTACATTGTCTTTATGAATTTCATTATTGTTAACTATCTGCCATAAATATTGGAATAACTGTTTATACAAATTATATTTATTTCGTTTCTTCTCCACAAAATTTATTTTAATATAGGAAAGTTGATTTAACGTTCATTGTAATCAGAAAACAATTATTTTGATGCATTTTCTAAACAGCAATGATTGAAACTAATTTATTTATTTATTTATTTATTTATTTACACTTTATGCACAATCTTGTACATTAAGGACTAATGCCAATAGCATTGTCTCACCAGCAACCTTGGAGTGGTGCAGAGATAGTACAGGGGACAGGATATGGGTAAATAAGAAAATAGCGTTACATACAAAATAGAAAGTTATTTAAAAACAAAACAACAAAATCCTTAATATATATATATATAAATATAATGAATACATATATATAATATATAAATATACGAATATAGATAAAAATGCATTGTAATATATATATATTACTATACAAGCACCAAATAATATACATATATCTACTATATTAATAAAATTAATGCTATTCCATGGACAGTTTTTAACAAATAATGCTTTAGTTTTTTTGAAAGTAAAGCGACTTTACGCTAACCTGATTTGGAGGTAACCCATTCCACAGAAGAATGGACTGGATGGAAAAAGAGGAATGTGTGAAATCAGAACGATGGGTTGGGCATTGCAGAAGACGGTTATGCGTTGAGCGAAGATTCTTACTATTAAGTGAGCAAAGGTATTGACAGCGGGTGGTCCAGTAAACAGGAGTATCAGGAGAGTCAAGAAATGAATATAGCGTCGTTAAAGCTCTTAACGAACGCCTTTCACGATGGGCAACCACTGCAGACGCGAGCGATAGATGGAATATGGTCATATTTACGGAGATTGAAATGAATCGAATCAGTTTCGAAGTCGGTGAAGTTTATTGAGTAGATCTGCATTCAGGTCAAAATGCACACGTCACCATAATCGATTAAAGGAGACTAAGGCCTGACGAGCATTTTCTTGGTTTCAGAAGGTAGAAATTTTTCAGTCTATAGAGATATCCTAGTATTTGTTACCTATAACTTACATTGGCTACCTGGTCTTTCCAACTCAGAGTTTTGTAAGATGAGTCCTAGATTTTGACATTTTTACCAATGTAATGGTGAACATTATTTAACTATTGCTGGGAGATTAAGACCATCCACTTTATTAATATTTCGAACTACCTATTATGATAGCTTGACATTTTGATTCATTTATATTAATCCCAAATTGATCCTCACTTTTTGATAATATCTAAATTTTCATTAATTTTTGAATTATTTGCAGGTAACGAATCAATAGCTGACTGGTCGTATATCTGAAGATCATCGGCATAAGATGATACGCATTGAAGTTTTGAGTGATGAGTTTATGAAAACTGAAATAAGATGGGAAAGAATACCGCCTTGAGGACACCACTGGCTAATTTCAACCAATTTGAGATTGAATCATCATAATAGACCGCCTTTGGTCCTCGAAGATATGAAGAAAACCAATCAGTGCTTCGTCGGAAACCATCATGCCATAGGTTAGTAGAGATTTCGGACTGACGGCATTAAACGCGTTAGAGAGTCAATGAGAACCAACCGTTTACCAATGTGTTCTCCTTCCCACTTAATGTCGTCCAGTCACTTTAAAACAGTTAACTGTGACCAGGTCAAAACCCAGATTGTAGTGGACTTAATTGGGTTGTTACTACAACAAAGGAGGAAGTTTTGCTTTAGAACGCAGGACCCAATTATCTTTTGAAAAGAAAGGCAGAAGGAAGAATGGTAATGAGAAAGAACCGGTGGGGTTGGAACAAGGAAGAGGGCAACCAAGGCGTTTTCCGTAACGACGGGAAAGTGCGGGAATCAAAGAAAAGGATAATATGGGGTGATAACAGGGAAGCAGGAAATCAAGGATTGGTATTATCATCCGGACGCCCGATTTTTTACAGCCAATGGATTGGATTTGGTGGAAGGTTTTTAACCTCGTCCAGAAGAGACTGGAAAAAAAGAAAGTTTTAGTATTCCCTAAACTTTTTATGTATGAAAAAAGTTGAAATATAAATTTTGATCCAATGTTAGAAGGGTAGTGAAATTAAATTTAAATCACCCAAATTTATTGAGGATGGAAGGTTTGAATTGCGACCTTTCCCTTCCAAGAGTCTCTAAAACCCAGATGTTAGAGGAAAGAAATATTTTCATGGATATATCGGCGTTTAGCATTGCGTATCATCCTGATTACATCGATTTCGCAGGTTTATAATACAAATTTTCTTCATTCCCAGTTTAATTAAATTTTTCGAAAAGGCACCGATCTCTCTTTCTCGATATGCAATTTTTCAAAGCCGGGCCCACTCTCTTATTTTAACAGTTTTCAAAGGGCCGGGACATCAACAATTTAATTATATTTTATTTAATTACCCTTTTGGGTCAATGTTGTCCTCCTTAAACAATGGGCCCCAGTCAACTTCAGCCATCTTTTTAAATGTTATAACCGAAAAAGAACCAAGTGCCAGAACCCTAGGTTTAGTTTTGGAGGTTTTGAATATGGGAAAGGAATATAAGGTCGTGATGGGAAACCCGGAGAAGGATTTGTCCAAGGAGGAGGTAAGGATTAGGGAGAAGGTTATATCGCCAAGGTGTCTTCAAAGGAGACATTATAATGGGTTGGTGGAAATTAATATGTGAAGACAATAAATTCGACTTTTTCCGGAATTTGCGGGCAGAGGAGTTTTTCAAGGATATTGGTATTAAAAAGCCCATGATGACATAATGGCCATACTCCGAACCCCCAAGATTCGGAGAACCGATTCGAAATCGGTGAAATAATCGACATTTGGAGGGCTATACTACCCTATGATAATTTTTGGCATTTTTAACTGACCTCTAGGAAAAGATATTTTGGAAGCTGGGTAATTTTGGGGAGAAAAAAGATTTTAAATAAAGTCACTTTTGGGTTACCCTCCTCCACCCCTTTACCTAGACGGTCATTCCGTCAAGAATATAGCCCAGGAAGGAAAACTAGTAAGAAAGTAAATGTGGTTTGAGCCAACTCTGAGATCAGGACAGCATGTCACTTACAACCCTGGGAAAGCATCCGCCTCAGTAAAGTGGCTGGGATGCTTTTGAGCATTTTAAATGACATACAATTTACAAAGTTTTTACCGATTTTAGAAAATTTTTTTGATAAAAACTCCCCAATGTCTGTTTGCGAGTTAAAACTGTCGTTGGATTCATTAGGGAAAAATACATTCACGTCAGATCAGTAGACATATATATAAAATATATATATAAATATTTTGATTATAATAAATAAACACACAAATATAAATATATAATAAATATTTTCCTAATAGACAATAAAAAAAATAATAATTTCACCAACCCTTGGCACACATTATCATAAATGTTAAAAAAAAGAAAAAAAAAAATATACAATTAATGCACACAAATTAAAAAATGTTGAGAGAAAAAAAAAAAATAATTAAAACAAAAAAAATTAACAAACAAACCTAAATTAGTATCTCATCTTGGCGTTAAAGACTTAAAACGGAAACCCAAAATTAAACTGTCAAAGTTTCCAAGTTCAAAAACTTTGTAAACAAAACAAAAACATATTTTGAATTTTTAAACTTAAAACAGGAGAATGGACCACTAGACAACTTAAGAACTACGAGACAAAAAATTTTATACTTAAAAGTTCCTTAGAAATCAAACCAAAAGTTAAATATGGAATTTTGCTATTACCACAATTTAAAAAAAAAAGAAAACAAAAAAAAGGTAAAAACCTAAATATAACAAAACAATAATGGAAATTAATAAATAAAAATTAAAAAAAAAATAAATATGAACTAGTTAAAGTTAAAGGTTTTGATTAAACACCTTATTATTTTTATTCGGTTAATAAAAAAATAATGATAACCAAAAAAGTTTAACTGAAAATCAAACAAGTTAAATAATTGGAAATTTTAAACTATTACCACAATATAAAAAAGAAAAAAAGAGAAAAAAAAAAATTAAAAACACTAAATATAACCAAAAAATAATAAAAATCCTTAATAAATAAAAAATGTAAAAAAAAAGAAAAAAGTATGAACTAGTATAAGGTTGTAAGGTTACTTGACTAAACTTTTATTGCTTATTAAGAAGATTTGTTATCATATTTTTCGCTGCTTTTCCCGTCGCCTTTGGATATTTTTTTAAAAGCGGACCAAGTTCATCCTCAAAGGGTTTTCAGCTGCTACCACAAGGAGTTTTAATGCATATCCACACCCATTCGGAGTCCAAACCGTTCTCATCCCAAAAATAAACCGGTTTCAAAAACAAAACCTTGACGGTGGTTTTGTCGGAATTTTTTATAGCCTTGGGGGATCCCTTTAATTTTGGTTTTCTTTCCACACAGCCGTTTTTGGAATCCACACTTGGAACCTCACCAAAATAGGACGTTGGGTTCCTTGTTTGGAAATTCAAAACCGATGGACAAACTTTAATACAGGATTGGAGAAAAATTTAAGCCCAACTTTTTGTTAACCACTGGGTAATTACTTTGGGTGCAACCTTTTGTCCTTTTCCTGTTTCCGGTAAAGGCCTTTTCTGGGATTTCCTCATTCAAGACATCAACCTTTTTAACAATCTTTTGTTGCCTTTAAGAATTGCGGAAAACAAATTTCTAAAATTTCGGGCCCTCCAGCTACTTTAGAAAACAGTATCTTTAGATGATTGAGCATTTGAAATTTGTGTTTGCAGATCATCCAACCTTTTTAAGGTAATTTCCCAAGTCTCCTGCTGAGTTTCCTTTATCCAAATTAGGACATTATTAACTGTGTTTTAATAGTGAAGGTGTAGACAATAGGTTCAGGTGGTAAAGTACTTGTGAAGATCAATTAAATTCACTAATTTTTGTAAAATTTTTAATTTCCCAATAATAAGACAACCTTTGTTAACTTTTAAATTAATTTTTAAAAAGGTATTGCACAAAAACTAATTAATTTACAAAATAAACTAAGGAGTTGCTGTTACCAAAAACGTCGAACCCCACCTACCCAAGAAAAAAAAATTTTCCTTAAAGTTAAGTTAAAGCTAGGTATGTAATTATTGATTACAATTATTCAAAAATCGTTGTTTATACATATATTTATTAGTTGCCTTAAGGAGACAGCACGAAATCAAGTAAGAGAATGTTTTTCAGGAAAATTACGGTTGCAAATCCTTATTGATTGGGGTCCCATTTTCAAACCTCGATCACGTCAACCCTTAACTTAAAGGAATACCTCTGCGGCAGATGACAATCTGATCTCATTTAATATATGTCTAACCTTAACTTTATAATCTCTTAAGATTTACGACGTTTCTGTTTTGTTTTATCAACGCTCAAATAAACGGGTTTCTGAACAATCACGACTATGATCCAGCCATAAATGATATTAATGGAAACGAAATTTAATGTGAAACTGGGCATCATAATAGTATAGGTAAAAATCCCTCTACCTAATTTTAAAGATTTTGTTGGGCCATATAAAAAAAAAATATTGCGGGGTTATAATAATACGTTTGGCTTAATTGGCTGGGCCTTAAATATTGTAACATCTTATCATTTATTCATAATTATAACCTTTTCCTTCAGTAAGCAGCAAAATTTTGGTTACAAAATATCGCCTCATATTTTCACAAATAAAATTGGGAAAGACAGTTATATACCTTTAATATGGATCCTACATATAAAATTGCCGTTTGTTAGGGCGGAAAAATTAAATTTAATTTTGTTTTTAGAAAAAATACCTTTTAAGAAGTCTTGAATTAAATTTAAATTCACATACTTAAAGGCCCATACTTTAAATTTTCAAACCTCTTCCCTTTAAAAAGTTTGTGAGGTTTATTTTTTAAAAAGGCAATTGGTTAAATAAAAACTAAACCCTTTCCACAGTTTTTTATTTACTGCTTGGGATTTTGATAAAAGTTTTATCGAGTATTGAATGGAACCTTAAAAAAACCTATACAAATACATAAAATTGAAGTGTCCGTTTGTTACATCGAAATGACAGTTTTTAAATGTTCCCAATGGGATATATAACCTATACACAAAACAAACAACATATTTTCTTAATTTTATTATTATTAAATTACCATATAGGAGAATGCTTTGATAATCATGCATGATTTGATATAGAAATTGTATGAACAGGAATGCAATTACGAAACAACCAACTATGCGAACATCATAATGTTGATAATATTAATATGAAAATTGCTGTTATGTTTTTCTATGAATTATGTAGAAATATAAAAAAATCCTAGAAAAATATTAGAATTGTTAATGATATTAGTAAATTTTATTCACATTATTACTTCGTCTTGTTTAGATATCTAAATTTATGAAACGACAATTTCGACGTTATTTTATATCTTCCAGTTGATATAATACTTTTAAAGTAAAACCAAATTGGTTAAAAAGCAAAAAACCTTGAAAATGTTTCCAATTGTCCAAGTGGCGTTGTTTCAGATTCGGGCCCTACGGCTTGTAAGGGAAGCCAAAAGGAAGGCTAGCCTAACTCTTTATGCCACCAGGTGGCAATTTAAACAACTTTTAGCGTATTCCACAATAGGGACGACTTGGGGGCTTTTACGGTTTTCTATTTTAGTAACATCACTGGGATATTGAAAATGGGAAGATAGATATGACAAAAAAGCATATAGACTGACTGTTTGTGATCTTATTTAAAGGCAACTGATACGAAACAAAAACAGTACAAGAAAGGATTCATTTGGTAGTAGTTACAGATTTGATTCACATTTAGCCAAGTTAGCTCTACTATTATCAATTTATTCCTTTAATTATACGTTTAAAAACTTACCTATTTTCTTCTTAACAAATATTTTTAAGGGAAGGAATTTGGATAGAGGAAAGCAAAACAAAAATCTAGTTAAAAAATGAAAATTGAAATACAAAAAAAGGGGTTTTAATAGTTTGACATAATTGAAAATGGATGTATCATTTTAAATTCGGTTTTTCCTTTAAACTTCATAATTTTATAGTACCCTTCACAAAACTTACTTTTAATAAAATGTTTTCAAATTAGGCATCAAACTCTTTTTTGTTAACATGAGAATTTTTGGGTTTTATAAAAGTATATTTAAAACTAAAAGGTTTTTGGTTATTTAAGGTTGCTTAATTATTTGTACGAAAAACCGGAAATATAAAATACTAGTATCATAATCTGTTATCATTATGTTATATTACAATATACATTTAATTCAAACAATATTTTTTTTTCAACACCAAACGGAAGCCTATATATATATATATATATATATATATATATATACTAAAAAATGAAAACAATTGAAGATTACATTTTTTGCTACATTTAATGGATAGAATAAAATATTTCATTGGTAATAATATTTCAATAGGCACGTGTATAGCAAAAATAATGTTATTTGTCTACTATGTCTCTACTGCCAAATGGGTTAGGGTTTATAATAGTTGAAATTTATTTAAGTATTATTAAATTGTTATAAATTATTGGAATGCTTTGGGTTGACTTAAAGGCCCTGGTTTGCCCGTCATTCTTACAGTCTTAAGATGGTCGTAAAACGTGACAAATGTAATTATTCGGCCTAATAAATTGCGAACAACACAGTTCAGTTTGCAGAAAATGTTTTATTACTGAATATTTATTTACACTTTAGAGGCGGCCGTATTGACACTTCACTTTTGACGTTTTGTTGTAGTAAAGAAACAATAACCGCTGGGCTTGTCAAAACTTTTATTTTTAGTGACATTATAGCTGTACAAAGGGTTAAAAGTGTTACAACGATATTTGAGGTGCATAACGTTTGCGTCCGTTTTTATACATTCAGTCACACTGAGGGAAAGAGAACAGGAATTTGACTTTTGGGAAGTAAGGCAATGTCCATATGAATTTGGTGTCTTGTAAACCCGGTAATAAAAAGCAACACCATTAAACACACTAAACAAAAAAACATGGCAAAATTAAAAACCAATAAATTTTTCTAGCTTGTTTTAATTATACTTATTTTTAATTATATATTAGTTTATTATTTATATAGGTAGAAACAACTTTGACAAAAGAAGTATGCGGGCTGGGGTAATTTTTCATAAGTTTTTTGAGTTTTCTCCGTCACCCATCCTAAATAGTGCCTTCAAAACGAAAAGTCTTCGACGGGCCTTTTCCTACCCGTTATGGGGACACCGGTTCGATTGGTCCCAAATTTAAAAGTCGCTCAGCAGATGGAGAGGGCTGGCTTCCGGATTCTGAAAACCGGCTCAAGAAATAATTGATCCGTCCGAGGAAGCTTGTGTCACCCATTGGCCCACCGAATTAGTAAACCGAAGATGCAAATGAGTCGGCCCCCAAATCCGAAAAACTGACGACCGCTTGGGTCGAATTGGTTCTTAAGTAGAGACGAATTCGGCAAATGAAATTACGCCTTCGGCCACATGGAGTGACGACATTCGCAAAGTATGGTGGGCTGTGGGAGAAAGCCGAAGATCAAAGGCCGGTGGCGTGCTTGGGGAAGGCTTATTCCATTGAAAGCACAACTGATTATGATGATGATTAGATTATTGGATTTAAATTAAAATTTTATCAAAGCCAAAGTTCTCTTATGTCTATTCGAAATAAGGGAAGGAATTGAAAAGGAAATCTTCAGACCGCTTTTGAAACTTATAAAAATTATTTGTATTTATCCAAAAGCAGGTTTTTTTAAGGTTAAAATGGGCCTCCAAGATGAAGTTAATTTAAAAGATAAAATAAAATAATTTAATGTAAATGAATATAATGGTAAGGAAAATCTCTACCTAATTCATATTTTTATTAGGCTTTGATACACATATATATACTAAAAAAATATTGCGTGGGTTATATAATACGTTTGGCATTAATCTTACAAACAGTCTTAACATGTATCGCCAACGCGTATCACTTATTCATAATATAATCCTTCATATCAGTGAGCAGCAAAATTTTGGTAATACAAAAATATCGCTCTCTATATTTATGCACAAAATAATATATTTAAATGACAGTATATATCTTTAATACTGATCATGTCCATACATATAAAATTGCCATTTGTTAGGGGGAAATATTAAATTAGTTTGTTTTAGTAAAATACTTATGAGCGGTTAGATCTTAGAATTATTAATTTAAGTTACATACTGTAAAGGCCATACTTTTGTAAATTTTCCAATCCTCTTCTCAGCTTAATAAAGTTTGTGAGTTTATTTATAAAGGCAATGTATTTAAATAAAAAACTAAACTTTCCACAGTTTTATTTATTTATTGCTTAGGTTTTTGATAAGTTTATCGAGTATTGATGAACTTAACAAAAATCTATACAAATAAATAAAATTGGAGTGTCCGTTTGTTACATCGAAATCACAGTTTTTAAATGTTCCCAATGGGATATAATAACCATACAAAAAACAAAGACATACTCTTATTTAATTATATTAGGAATTAAAGCATTCTTCCTATATGAGGAGAATGCTTTGATAATCATGCATGATTTGATATAGAAATTGTATGAACAGGAATGCAATTACGAAACAACCAACTATGCGAACATCACAGTGATGATAAAATGAAAATTGCAATTTTATTCAAATTGTTACTTGTCACTATTTAGATATCTAAATTTATGAAACGACAATTTGTACGTTATTTTATATCTTCAGTTGATATAATACTTTAAAGTAAGTAATCCTGTCGAGTTAGTACAAAACGATAAACTCCTTGAAAATGTTTCCGAATTGACAGCTGTAAGGAAGCTAAAAGGAAGGGCTAGCCTAACTCTTTATGCCGGCCAGGTGCTCTCTTAAGAAATCCTTGTTAGCGTATTCCAAATGTGACATGGCAGTATGATATTCTATTTTAGTGAAATCTGAATTATTGAAAATGATAGATAGATATGACAAAAAAGCATATAATGACGATTCTGATTGTAATCTTTTAATTTAAAGGCAACTGATTCAGAAAACAATAATTACAAGAAAGGATTAGTTGGTAGATTACAGATTTGATTGACATTTAGCCAAGTTAGCTCTACTATTATCAATTTATTCCTTAAATTATATCAGTGTAACGAACTACCTATTTTCTTCTTTACAATATTTTTAAGGAAGGATATTGGATAGACGAGCTTAATAAACGTAAATCTAGTTAAAATGAAAATTGATGTAATACAAAATAAGGAGTTTTAATAGTTAATGACATAATTGAAATGGATGTATCATTTAAATTCGCGTTTTTTTCAAACTTAATATTTATTATAGTCCCTTCACAAAATGTACTTTAATAAAAATGTTCAAATTAGGCATCAAACTAACTTTATTTGTTAACATGAGAATTTTAGTTTTATAATGTATATTTAAAACTAAAGGTTATTTAAGTTATTTAAGGTTAAAGCTAATTATTTGTACAGTGAGGAAAACCGAAATAGGAAATACGAGTATCATAATCTGTTATCATTATGTTATATTACAATATACATAAACATTGCAACAATATTTTTTTTTCTAATAATTCACAACAGAAGCCTATATATATATATATATATATATTATTAAAAATGTAAACAATTCAAGGATACTTTACATTTTAGGATAGAATAAAATATTTTCATAGGTAATAATATTGTCATGAACATAACTAGTAAAGAATAATGTTCTTTGTATGGACTGTCACTTTACAAATTGGTTAGGGTTTATAATAGTTTAAATTCAATCAAGTATTATTAAAATTTGTAAAAGCTTATAATGCTAAGTGCATACATGAAAAGCATTGCTTGCTGCAGTCATTCTTACAGTCTAAGAGGGTCAAAACGTTTGACAAATGTAATTATCGGCTATAAATTAGCGAACACAAGATTCAGTTTGCAGAAAATGTTATTAATTGAGAATATTCATTTACGCTTTAGATGGGCCGTATTGACACTTCACTTTTGACGTTTTGTTGTAGTAAAGAAACAATAACCGCTGTTGAAAAGCTGTCAAAAAGCTTTATTTTAGTGACAGTATAGCTTTGTACAAAGTAATAAGTGTTACAACGATATTTGAGGTGCATAACGTTTGCGTCCGTTTTTATACATTCAGTCACACTGAGGGAACGAGACGAGCAGGATATTGACTTGGAAGTAAGTGATACGCAATGTCCATGAGACATATGGTGTCTTGTTACCCGGTAATAAAAGCAGCCTTTACAAGCTAAACCTACTACTCTACACAACAAACCTTAATTATATATTAGTTTATTATTTATATAGGTAGAAACAACTTTGACTTCAACAGAAGTATTCGGCTGGGGTTTATTAGAGGAGAGAGGAGGGTGCATTAGAGGAGGCTTATGTTCAGCAGTGAACTGACACAGGCTGATTATGATGATGATTAGTTTATTGTCTTTAAATTTAAATTTTATGCAAGCTAAAGTTCTCTTATGTCTATTCAAAATATATAGGAGAATTGACAAAGGAAATCTTCAGCGACTGCCTTTAGAAACTTATGGCTTAATTATTTGTATTTATGGCAAAACATGTTTAGTTTATAAGTTAAAAATCGGCCTCCAAGATGAAGTTTATTAAAGAGAAAAATACAAATAGTATTTTGAAAGTAAAAACAGATACAATAAAAAAATTGTCTTCTCTGCCAGCTTCTAAGATGAAGTTTATTACAGAAAAAAAAATAAAAATAGCATTTCTAAAAGTAAAAATATATACAATAAAAAAAAATGTCTGCGCAAGATATACAAATACATACATCATCAGCCTTTGATAGTCCACTGCTGGACATTCCGGCCTCCCTAATACACACTACCTTAGGTTTGCTATCCCACACTGGTCCAATGCGGAGTGGACCGATTTACCCATCCGACTCATGGATCATCTTACTTTTCAGACAATTGGGTGATCGGCCCAAATTGCCCTAACCAACTAGGAAACAACAATGAAAATTTGTTGAGTCCCCCGCAGGATTCGAACCCACGACCTCCGGTTTCTAAAGCACACGCCTATACCACTAGGCTACGAATACCTATTAACAAATATTTTTTTCTTATCTTTAATGCAAGCTACTCCTATTCACACGGTACTTAATTTAGTAAATGGATAAAGTTGGATTGAATTTCTTTAAGAACTAAGTTTACAAAATTAAAGTGGAAAAAATTTTTTCATCTAACAACCAGTTTTTCCGGGAATTTTCTTTTAATTTTTTTTTGCTTTTTAACTTTCAGTGTACAAATTTATTGTTATACTTAAATTAGTAGAGCAATTAAACGACTGTAGAGTCTACAAAGGAATTTTATAGAATGCTGAGCAACTCTGCATATAAAGATATGAATTCCTCCACAATGCATTCCATTCATTCACTTCCATATCTCTACAATCGCTACTACAACAGAATAAAACCATATTTTGTGAGAATGTCCTGAATGTAATTTATAGATATGAAAGAGCAAAATTATTCATGAACTTATGAAATAAAATAAAAGAGCACTCAATTAATAGAACAAAAAATTAAATGCAATTTCTTTATATTTGAGGAAAATATTTAATATCAAGAAAAATACGGAATAATTAAGATTAATATATTAAAATTTTTATTAATGATCTTCAAGTTTTAAGTGTATTTTCTTTGAATAAATAAAAAAATCTTTTTAAATTTGGTCTGAACACATTATCATTATTATTCTAGCGCTAAAAAGTATTAATTTCCTACTAAAGAAGTGATAGGTTTTTTTCAGTTGTTGTAAATTGTTTTCATAGTCAGTCTTAATTATAACATTCCAATTTTCCCCAATTTTATAATAAATTAGACTACAACTTGCGCTACGGTGAAAAAAACTTTTGAGCTATAGTATCTTTACATTTTCGCGAACTACAAGGTTTATCAGACATATAAAGAAAAAGACCTACCAACTCATATGACGATGGAAGAAACGAAAACAAAAAATTTAAATTGCTCTGCCTTTCTAAGTAAAGTTATGGTGCAATTAGATTGTTATATGGGTAGAGTGCAATTATAAAGGTCCCTTAATTTTGTATTAAGGAATATAAGTGCAAAAAATTACAATTTAATAGATAAATACAAAAAAATAATAATTTAATAATTAATTTCAACACGTCACGTCAAAATACAAGAGAAAGTAACAATATGAGGTTACTGGACCCACACATGTTTGAACTTTATTTCTTTTTCATTCTTTTTGACATAGGCTTCTTCAATTGATCTCTGATTTCTCTGTATAGCCAAATTTACATGGAAACGCAATTACGATGACAATGAGACGGCGCTTTTGATCGACTTACTAAAAGAAGAAAGTATTCAATTCAATCGTATGTTTTATTTTATCGTAGTTTATTTCCATAAAAAAATATTTTGGCACTTAGGGCTCTTTTTGCTGGTTAATTTTTATACCACAGCTGTCATTTGATCTTCTTTTTATTCCTTATAGGATCAGTAGTTTAATAAAAATGTGAAAAATAAAAAACATTCGTCCGTAATGATCACGACTTTAGCAACTAACTTAAAAACGCTAGCTAAACCTTAAGAGATAGACTATAAGGATATATAAGCTCATTTCATTATCTGATATTGAATAAATGATTTAATTTACATATATCATTCTCTGATGCAATGTATACAATTAAATTTTCAATATGAAAAATTTATGTACTGCGGCCGTTGCGTTAAAATGTAAGTATATGTACTTGCGTATTTTTTTTATTGGTTTGGTAAATAGAATGCAAGTTTTTTTTACGAAAAATCAGGCTTCCGTAATGAAAATCCTTTGTCTGATGATTTCAAAATAAAACGTGAGCCGTAATATTTAACGTTCTATACCCCATCAATTCCCCCATCACTAATTTCGAGAGCGATAGTCAATTATTAACAGCTAAGCTCCGGCTTTAATAAAGCATGTCACAGATACATTGCTTTGCGTTAAAACCGTATTATATTACATACCTTTTGACTATAGATGCCGATATCAGGATGTACAAGCATAATATACAGGACCTATTAATACGTGTACATTTTAACACTTTTTCAATAGTTTAAAAATAACATTTCCTTAAAAAATACATGTGTCCCTAACGTTTAGCAATTTTTTGACTTTTACCCATAAAAATGGCGAATGATTTATTTTCCTTATGCAGTATGAGAAGAAAAAAAATTACAACTAATAAGGGTTTTCCAATATTTTTTTGAGAATTAGGTATCCGAATCCTTATTACCAATCCATGCTTCCACCGATTCGGAAGATGAAGCCTGTTTTCTTTAATATTTTTAAATAAAATTGAGAATACCTCGAACAACATGCAGTATACTATTGTTATCTCAATAAAAGAACTTCGAGTAAGCAATCACTTACCATTTAATATATATATATATTAATAAATATAAATTATTTTCAAACACTTAATTACATTGTAACAAACTTTAACAAACAAAAGTCTTTAAAACTTTTTAATGGTGAAATAACTACAACAACTTCAAGAATTTATATGTAATTGAAAGAAACTTTTTTGAAAAGCCAATTTGAAGTTAACATTCAGATAATATATTTGTTGTCTGTTTCGAACGAATTTTTGAACCGCTTTAGTAATTTCTGCTACAATACCCATGGATGATTGGTTAAAACCAATATTTTATATGCGTGTGCTATTAAGAATATTATTTATTTAGTGTAATTATAAGCCTAAAGTTTACTTCGGTAGAATAAGATGACAATGAAGTATTACTGAAATCGGGATTTTAGTTAAACTAATAACTTCTACAATAATATAATATTAAATAATATATATCGTTGTACAAAAATGATTAATTTACCTAAAATTAAATGGGCCGTTTCTCCAGTATTCTTAAAATTAATTCTGTTGTATTAAAATTTGTATGAAGTCGTTAATTCCGGTCTCGAAGGGATTTAATTTGGATTTTATTAATGCCGATATTCGCATTTAGAATTGAAATGGTAGGATTTTCTAAATATTAAAGTCATTGGGCAGAGCATTAAAATTCAGAGACAAATTTTTCCTCTTTTGTTTGTTGTTTTAATAATAATAATACTTAGTTCTAAATTCATTATTAATGTGTAATAAAATTTAAACATTTCATTATCAAGAAACAAACGTATAAACTTTAAATGTAATAAATTACGTAAAGTATATTTCAAAAGTTTAACCAAGAAATTTCCTTATTAAATATAACGGGAGGAGAAGGTTAACGCAACGTAATAACGCTTTATAACACACTATGAATGTGTTACTAAACGCATTGGCGGCCATTACTGGAAAAGTAGGCTCCTCTCTTGATGGTTTTTAAGTAGCATCTGTCCGGAAATACTACTAGTGTTGAGTAATTATATACGTAAAATATAATATATAAAATACATGTAAAAATTCGGTCTACATAACAACCCGCATGTGTGAAATCAAACGGTATGCAATCGCTAGTAATCGATCAGATGATAATCGATTAAAATATAGCGGTACGTCGCAATTTTCTAAAAAAATAATAAATTATGTTAAAAATTAAATTAATGTTGAAATGTATTTAGAATTAATACAATTCTTCTTGTTTATAAATATGTAACTTCATTTAGGATGATTTAATATTTTAAAAATTACGTGGTCATTTATTTTCACCTATCAGGCAGATAATCAGCAGGATCGACCCGTGAACACTCGGACCGGTCTCACAGAAAATCAGGCGTGAAGTGGGGGCCTCCTAGAAGCCACCGCGTTTCGACTGATGAGTGAGAGTCCCGGCGCCCTTATCCCTTATCCCTCTACCTCGGGCAACCCAACTGGCACTTTCATTATACTACACGTATCGCAGCAGATTTTCTAGGGACTGTTGCGTTGCGTCTAGGAATGAGTATCAGTTGGCTCCTTTCTGTCTTTTTATTCCCTGTCCCACAATTCCTCACCCACGGTGACCTTTCTCCCTTTCCATTCCTTCCCCACCCTTTATGCTCTTTTTGTA
The DNA here is from genome assembly GCA_029286875.1 of Lamproptera curius. Classification (NCBI taxonomy): domain Eukaryota; kingdom Metazoa; phylum Arthropoda; class Insecta; order Lepidoptera; family Papilionidae; genus Lamproptera; species Lamproptera curius. The sequence goes on from JAGSMT010001183.1 coordinate 92,020, forward strand.
ATGGCGACAAGTAATACAAAAAAAAATACCCCAGGACCAGTCCAGACAGTCAGTACCAGTCTCTCAGAGTCTGGAGAATCCCTCTCTGAGCGAGAGCGAGAGATGCTATCCTCTCGCTCTGGCTCAGGCTGCCCATCGTGTTCTGGGGGGGCACATCAAGCGTCGTTAATTACAGCTGCTGGGTACAAACTGATCCCGATCACGAGGAAGTCCCCCTCCACTACATTTTCAGCAGTGGTTTTTTCTAACATCAGGGGACTTCACTCGAACTTAAATGCCGTCCACCACCATCTCGAGACGGAAAGGCCAGATTTGCTTTTTATGATTTACGCAGATTTCCTTCCCGACGGACACTCCATATCTAAAGTACCCGGCCTATAGCCTGGAGCACATTTTTGTGCCAAGCGCCGGCGTGTGTGTGTACGTCAGGGAGGGGATTTGTTACCGTAGGCTCAGTAGTCTTGAAGAAAGAGACTGTTCGGTTCTAGTTCGGAGCGAGGTGCCTGAGACGACTTGTTCGGCACTACAGGTCAGTTGACTGGGACGGGATGCGCTCTTTCTTTGCATCAAAATCAAAGTCTAAGTCAAAGTCTAAATCATTTATTCAATTTAGGCTCTACTGAGCACTTATGAACGTCAAAAATTATCCATTTACCACCAGTTCACAAACTCAGACCCGTCCAGATAAGAACTGGCAAGAAACTCGGCAGTCTCTTTTTTTTTTTAAATATTAGTATGTACAAAATTTGACCAATGCATTTTTTTTAAGTTACCAGGGGATTTGCAAGTGCAGAATATAATCTTTTTCTATAAGCGTTGTTTTGACAACTTTACGGAAACTCGAATCATTCAGTTGCGTTTAGCAGGCATTTAATTATACAATCTTATACTATTTTACATGAAAGATTTTTTGCTTCGGGTCAGTCTAAATCTGGGAGCTCTAGCTAGTAGCTACTAGTAGCTCAGTTTGACCCCAGCGCGGCCTGATATCTTTTTTAGCAAACATATGAATATTTTCACGAGCGTACATAATATTTTCAAATATATATAGCGAAGGTAAAGTTAAAATTTCAGTTTTATTAAAAACATTACGTAAAGATTGTGAACCCAGATTGTAGATTGCCCTAACAGCTTGTTTTTGTAGTATAAATATTGTGTTCATCCTATCCATGGGGGCAGATTTGTCAAGTCAAGTTAAGGAGGATCCTAGCACTTGCGCTGATTCGGTTGCCGGCGTCGAGCTGCAAGGCATGGAATTGCTTTTTCCTAGCTCAGCGGTGCCTGTTAGTGGCAGGTCTCGGCCCTGGTTTGGTAGGTCCTACCGTGGCGTACAGCGTCGCAAGCGGAAATGCTACCAAGCTTATAAACTTTTACTCACTCAAAAAGAAGTACAACTCTGCTTCCAGGTTCTTTAAGAGGCAAATTTTATTGGCAAAATCGAATTACGTTGAGAGAATTGGCGAGAGACTGGTACGCCTGACATCCGACTCTCGTGCGCTCTGGTGTCTCACCAAGGCTGTCTAGGGTAATTTTTGTCGGTCGACACTTCCACCTTTGCGCGGGGAGGATGGTTCATTGGCCTATTCCGCAAGGGAAAAAGCCGATCTACTTGGCTCTATCTTTGCGGAAAACTTGACTCTTGACGACAGGAAGAACACTCCTCCTCCTATCCTGTGGTGTAAAACCACAATAGCGGACGACCGCTTTACACAGTGTGCTGTGCGGAAAGCACCATTCTCCCTGGATGTCAATATGTCCAGTGGGTCCGATGGAGTATCACCTATTGTGCTAAAGGGGTGTGCTCCGGAGCTAGCACCAGTTTTAACGCGCTTATTCAGACATTCTGATGTCCTCGGCGTTGTACGGCTCTAGTATACTCGATCCCTAAAAAATGCGACCGCTCAGACCCATCCAACCTCCTTACTTTCCAAAATAATGGAATCCATAATTAACCGCCAGCTCACGGGCTATCTGGAAGAGGACCACCTGATCATTGACCGCCAATATGGCTTCCGCAAAGGCCGATCAGCTGGTGATCTCCTGGCCTAACTAACTCACCGCAGGTGATTGAGAGGAGGCGTGAGGCACTAGGCGTTAATTTGGACATAGCGAAAGCCTTCGTTCGGGTTTGGCATAAAGCCTTACTATCGAAGCTTCCTTCCTATGGGCTTTCTGAGAGACTTTGTAGGTGGATCGGCAGTTTCCTTGCGGAACAGAGAGTTAAAGTTGTCGTAGATGGCACATGCCCCGACCCCAGGACCGTAAACGCTGGTGTTCCCCAAGGCTGCGTGCTATCCCCGACATTGTTCATTCTGCACATCAATGATTTGTTGCATACCAGTGGCATTTATTGCTATGCAGATGACAGTACCGTGGATGCACTGTATTTCGGCCGCAGCAATATCTCTCGGGATCACGTCGATGAGTGTCTGAACAAACTTGTGTCTGAAATCGAATCATCCCTTGTGCAGAAAGAAGGGGGGACTAAATCTAGTCCAGGTTAACCCTTCTAAGACTCAAGTTTGCGCGTTCACTGCTAAAATAGTCCCCTTTGCCGCATCGCCACTGTTCGGAAACACTCACCTTTGTGCCAAGCCAAACATTGGCATTCTGAGCGTCGAAATTTCGAGTGTTGACCAGTTTGGCGGTCATTTAGAGAGCAAGGCTGAAATGGCCTCCAAAAACTCGAAGTACTCAACAGGGCCAAACAGTACTTCAAGCCGGCTCACTGCCTAAAACTGTATAAGGCGCAGATGCGGCCTCACATGGAGTATTGTTGCCACCTTTGAGCCGGGGCTCCGGGTTATCAGTTATCGCCATTTGACCGAATCCAGCGTAGGGCATCTCGGATTGTCGACGAACCTGAACTTGCCGATCGGCTTGATCCTTTGGCACTGCGTAGGGATGATCTTCCCTATGCATATTTTATAGAATTTACAATGGGGAGTGTTCCGAGGAGTTGTTTAACTTAATAGAAGCCGCTGGTTTTCGCAACCGATCGTCTCGCCGGAACTATCATACGCTCCATCTGGATGGTTGGCGTTCCACCACAATGCGTTTTAAAAGAGTTTTCTGCCACGCACAGTAATTCTCTGGAATTCGTTGCCACCAGCGGTCTTTCCCAACAACTGCGACATTGGGAAGAGCATCAAGAAAAGAACATATTCTTACCTGAAGCGTAGGTCTTACTGGCGTCGCTGGTGACCGTGAGCGGCGGTGAATCACTTACCATCAGGTAAGGTAAGGTCTTGCTCGTTTGCCTATTAGATGTTATAAAAAAAAATTTGATCGCCAGAAAATCATAATGTCTTTGAGCTAGCAATAAAGACTTTCTACAGAAGAGATATACCTTTTGTATATATCAAAAGTACGTTATTGTAAGTTTATATTTTTGTAAGAAAACTGTAATGATTTCCGTTTGCCGATATTTACGTTCCGCTCGAACAACGACGACCGGAAACTTCAACGGATGTCCGAGCAATGTACTAGAATTGCCAAAAGTGGGCTTTTACGTTATACGTTTTCGATAAAAATGGGATATAATATCAAAATTTTAGATACGCATTTATTTGCGAGAAGGGAAACGAAACATGAAATATAAAGATGATTTAAGTAAACATCCTGTGGTAATATTTCGTTAAACAGTTTATGTCTTTAGAATATATTCGTGTCTCTATAGAATTATACGTGATAGTAATATTATTACTTTAAAGGCAGCAAGGCCTGTAAAATTTATACTAAAGCACATATAAGCATCTTTACGAGCATCTTATAACCTGTTTCTTCCCTCAAATTTTCTTTAGGAACATTATTAAAAGATTTTCGATTTTAAAGTTAAGAGAAATATTCAAATCACTTTTGAAAGTCAAAATAATTTTCTTTTTTACAATTTTAACAGCAATAAAAATTAGAACACCTAAATTAGTGAAATGGAGCAGTTTAAAAAAAATGTACTGGCTCTTTGTATGTGCAAAAAGTAAATAATATTAACATAACATAACATAAAAGTAACAAATTCACGAATTCTATTACAAACATAATTCGTACCGCGTTTTTATAAAAATGTCGACTAATACTGTGCAATATCATATTTTATATAGGAAATGCACAATTGCAGTCAGACGCAATGCAGATAAGCCTCTGAAGCTCTGAACTAAACGTTCGTACTGTTCTACGGTAATAGAAAAAGGATTTTACAAACTAGTATTTTAAGCAAGATATAGTTACAATACATTATTTTTGTACGTTTAATGTGTACGTAAAGCGTACATAAATAGCGTAAACACTTACTAAAAACAATTTATATTGTAATAATAAAATAAAACTATTGAAATTGAAGCACATTTTCTTTAAGTCGTAATCATGAACTTATACGATTATGACTGCAATTATAAATTGATTTTGTTTACGAAATTTTATCAATTAAATTGTGCCTTTGTCTAGCTGAATCGAATTTGTGACGAGCTAAGTTAGAGCCTTGTATCGTTCTGCATTATAGGGTGTAATTTTTTTTTTAATTTAGTGTACTAAAAGAGTACCGGTTACTTTTTCGTGTTAAAAAGTTTTAATTAAATTAAGCATTACTTTAAAGAATTAAATTTTGAAATACGCGTATTTTAAAAATAAAAACATTTACAGTAATTTTGGAGAAGATAGTTAGGTAAATAAACATTTTGCCTCGAGCTAGATGTTTTTAGAGCTCAAATGGTTCTATGTAATTTAGCTCTGAGAATGAAACGTGCTATTCTGCAACTAAGGTAGTTTAACCTGAATCACTGGAAATAATATTACGTATGGGTGTATTAGGGGAGGCCTCTGTCCAGCAGTGAACTATCACAGATTGATGATGTATTTTATATATACTAATATTTCAAATATTATTCACAATTTTGTTGAGTAAAACAGTTTTGTGGCGTATTTTTACATGTTAGTATTTGAATAAAAATTCGATGTTCTTTGCACGAAGCTGTTTCTTCTTAAAAGCACTGTATAAATCTTTGTAAGGATATTCACAAAAAAATACTTTAGATGTAAAAGTCTCGTGAAAACTATGATTCAAAGATCCACGTTTAAAAAAATTTACATAACGAGAGTTGAAAAATAATTGAGCTTTTTTTTATCGATACTAAGCTTAACTTAATGCGGTTTTTATAATGCAGTATTTTATAGCCACACTGACTCGAAATTTATGTTTTATTTACTACATGTTTTATTAATAAAGCAATCATTAAGGAGGCAGTACAAATTTCTCTGAATACATTGCAAGAAGTCTACAGCCTATTGATAGCGAAAGGTTAAACAGTGGTAATAATATTGGCTTACAAATATTAGTTTCCAGTGTAGGCTACTCTGTCGTGTCAGATACACACAATTATTCCAAATACATATTTATTCCAAAAACATTATATACACTTAAACTATAAGTAATATTAATAATATACATTTACATACTTATTTATTTATGTAAAATTATTAACCATACGTATATTATTTACACAACACAGATGTATATCCGTTGGGCCGTATCGATAACTTCGTATCGAATCCGTCCCCGCACTGGCACCGTTCGGTCGTACATAAACCCTTTTGTCTAGTTTATGTACCTAGCGGCGGCCGGCGCTTGCGCAGCCATGACTCGCCAGTCGAGACTCCTTCACGACGCGGAGCGCACGCTGCTTTATTTAACGCTCACACACTTGCTATTTCGTTGTTACGCTTTTGCTACGCACTCTCTGTGGACACTATCCATTTTCTGGTACTCTCTTCTTCTTCTCTCTGACTGTATATCTGATGCTGTGCCTATCTGTATATTCCGTGTGTTCTTTTCCTGTTTGTGCCTTCTATATATAACAACCTGTGGACCGTTGGAATAAATACTTTAAACGTAAGTCAGCATTATAATTTACATTCCTGCTGGTCCCCCTGAACTGGTGACCCCGTTTTGAGCAATGGATAAGGAATTTGAAGATGCACGTGGCGGTACTTCGCAAAACGGCAATACCAACGCTAGTGATGGGCGCATATCGACAGCGGATATCGATGTTTTTAAAGTCGGCACCTGACTTCCACCATTCTGGCCAGAGGAACCTGAGCTTTGGTTCGCTCAAGTGGAGGGGCAGTTCACCATTTCTGGAATCATCAGCGACTCCACCAAATTTTATTATGTGGTCGGCCAATTAGACAGTCAGTTCTCCAGAGAGGTGAAAGACATAATCGTCAGCCCACCGGCTACTAATAAATACGCAAAGCTTAAGTCTGAACTGATAAAGAGACTTACAGCGTCGCAAGAAAAGAAGATCAAGCAGCTGGTGATGCACGAAGAGCTTGGAGATCGTAAGCCTTCCCAATTTTTGCGACATCTGAACTTCCGGATGATTTTTTACGTACCATCTGGGTCAGTCGTCTCATGCACGGGATACAGACTGTGCTTGCAGGCCAAACACCTTCAGCCTGCATCGACGTCATGGCGGATTTAGCTGATCGTATCCACGAGTTGGCTTCTCCATCACCGGAATATGCTGTGGCGTCTACGAGTCAACCTCAATCCATCCCCGGCTCTGCATTGGAAGCGCTAGCGAGAGAGGTTGCTGAACTCCGGAGGTAGTTCCAAAATCTTGCATCGGAGAGGAGCGGTAGAACTCACACCAGATCCGCAAGATCGACCCAGCGTAGGTCAGTGTCCAGATCTCGGCGCTCCCAGTCCAACTACAGGAAGTTCCCGCTCTGCTGGTATGACAGCAAGTTTGGCGAGAAGGCCAATAAATGCATTGCGCCCTGTGATTATAAGGCGGGAAACTCCAGGGGCGGTCGATAATGGCGACTTCGGACTGCCCAACTTCATCAACTGGTCGCCTGTTCCTGACGGACCGAGCTTCGAAGGTGCAGTTTTTGATCGATACAGGAAGCGATCTCTGTGTCTATCCCCGGTCCCTTCTTCGTGATCGTCGTGCCCGGACTGACTATAACTTGCGTGCAGCGAACGGATCCAACATAGCGACATATGGTTACGTACATTTCAATTTAGACTTTGGCTTACGTAGAGTATTTAGTTGGCGATTCATAGTAGCCGATGTAACTAAACCTATAATAGGTGTAGATTTTTTAAATTATTATAGTTTAATTGTCGATTGCCGTAATAAGCGCCTAGTAGATAGTACAACATGTATTTCATCTATCGCCAAAGTAGTTAGTTGTAGTGACATAGCATCTGTTAAAGTCTTGACTGGTGAATCTCGGTATCATAAAATCCTCGAGGAATTTCCCGAGATCACACGTCCTACTGGTATACATCGCAATATCACACACAACACACTCCACCATATACGCACGACACCAGGCCCCCCAGTCTCTTGTACTCCTCGTCGTTTAGCCCCTGACAAATTAAAGATTGCTCAACAGGAGTTCCAGGCTATGCTTGCTAATGGGACTGCTCGACCTTCGCAGAGTCCATGGGCTTCTCCTTTACATCTGGCGCCGAAAAAGGATAACGGCTGGCGTCCCTGCGGTGACTATCGCATGCTCAATGCCCGAACTGTGCCTGACAGGTATCCGATAAAACATATTCATGACTTTGCTCAAAATCTTGTTGGTTGCAAAGTCTTTAGCACCCTCGATTTACTGAAGGCGTATAATCAGATACCTGTCAGTCCAGCAGACATTCCGAAGACCGCGATCACAACTCCATTTGGTCTATTCGAATTTCCTTATATGACCTTCGGGCTTCGGAATGCGGGCCAAACCTTCCAAAGGTTCATGGATGAGGTCACCAGAGGTTTAGACTTCGTGTACACTTACTTGGACGATATTTTAGTCTACTCTCAGGACGAGAAGCAGCATGAAGAGCATCTCCGCCAACTATTCACCAAGCTTCACGAGTATGGTATGTTGGTGAACACGGAAAAATGCGTCTTCGGCGTGAGAGAGGTAACTTTTTTAGGCTATTCTATCTCCGAGAGTGGCTCCAAACCTTTGGACACCAAAGTGGAGACTATAAAAGAGTTCCCTACTCCCACGACGGTGCGCCAACTTAAAGCATTTCTAGGTATGCTGAATTTTTACAGGCGTTTTCTTCCCCGAGCGGCTGAAATACAAGCCGCTACATGCATTGCTAACAGGTTCCGTTAAAGGATCGCAGCCCGTTGATCTTACGGGCCAGGCTCTGGAAGCTTTCAACGCATGTAAGAACAGCCTCGCAGACGCAGCCTTACTTGCTCATCCTGACTGCACCGCTAAGCTCGCCTTGGTAACTGACGCTTCCGATAAGGCAATCGGCGCAGTCCTCCAGCAATTTAAAAGTGGAGCGTGGCAGCCGCTGGCCTTCTTTTCGCGCAAGCTCAGCCCGTCGCAGGTGAAATATTCACCATATGACAGGGAGTTGCTCGCTATTTACGAAGGCATTAAGTACTTCAGGCATATGCTTGAGGCTCGGCATTTTGTCATTTATACTGACCATAAGCCGATCAGTTTTGCCTTCCACGAAAGGAAGAAGAACTGTTCGCCTAGGCAGTACCGACACCTTGACTTTATTGCCCAGTTCACATCCGATATCCGACACATATCTGGCAAGGACAACGTGGTTGCAGACCTTATCGAGGATTGAGGAACTGGGTGCGCCGGTGAGCCTCGAGCACATAGCCCAAAGTCAGCCATCTGACCCTGAACTCCAGAAGCTTTTAGGAGAAGGTACGTCTCTGCGTTTGGAGAAATTGACGGTACCTGGAAGTCCAATTCCTCTGTACTGTGATGTCAGTACATCGGCGTCCAGGCCTTTCGTACCTAAGTGCCTTCGTAGACAAGTCTTTGAAAGCCTCCACTCGCTGAGTCATCCTGGCGTCAGTGCATCTGCCAAACTAGTAGCAGAGCGATTCGTTTGGCCCGGGATACGGAAAGACTGCCGAGAATGGGCACGCGCGTGCATAGCGTGCCAGAAAGCCAAAGTTAGCGGTCATGTTACAGCACCTCTTGGTACGTACACCTTACCTCGAGTACGTTTCACCAGAATCCACATAGACCTCGTGGGTCCTTTGCCACTCTCGCAAGGTTTTCGGTACTGCCTGACAGCCGTAGACCGATTTACTCGGTGGCCAGAAGCAGTACCGATCCAAGATATTACGGCGGAGACAGTGGCCCAGGCACTCGTATCTACGTGGATCGCTCGATTCGGTTGTCCAACACAAATAATAACCGACCGTGGCCGACAATTTGAATCTGCCCTATTTCAGTGCCTTGCAAAAATGTCAGGCTTTGAACATAAGCGGACAACTGCCTATCATCCTGCGTGCAATGGCATGATGGAAAGATTCAATCTGCAACTTAACGCTGCCATAGTTTGCCACGCAAACGCGAGGTGGACAGAGTCATTGCCATGGGTCCTCCTAGGCCATACGTAGTGCTTTTAAAGAGGACCTTCAATGTTCTTCTGCAGAGCTAGTGTATGGTGAGCCGTTAAGGTTGCCAGGTGAATTTTTCGAACCCGTAGACGGTGGTACAACTGACATAACAGATTTCTCTTCTCGTCTTAAGCAAATTGCCACGAAATTACAACCGACACCAGCTTCCCGTCACGCTAGCCCGAAGACGTTTATTTATAAGGAACTAGCAACCACTGATCACGTGTTCCTTCGTGAAGACGCATCACGTGGTTCCCTACAACCAGCATATTCAGGCCCTCATAAAGTTTTGTCGTGGGATAATAAAGTTTTTAAGTTGCTTGTCAAAGGTAAGGATATCACGGTATCTATAGACCGCCTTAAGCCGGCCTTCATACTTTCTGATCAGACAAGTGATGAAACTGTACCAGATGTTCCAAAAAGTTATACAACCCACTCTGCACGCAAAGTTAAACTTACTGATTTTTATCGCCCTTGACGGTCTCTGGAGGGGGGTGGTGTAGGCTACTCTGTTGTGTCAGATACACACAATTATTCCAAATACATTATATACACTTAAACTATAAGTAATATTAATAATATACATTTACATACTTATTTATTTATGTAAAATTATTAACCATACGTATATTATTTACACAACACAGATGTATATCCGTTGGGCCGTATCGATAACTTCGTATCGAATCCGTCCCCGCACTGGCACCGTTCGGTCGTACATAAACCCTTTTGTCTAGTTTATGTACCTACCGGCGGCCGGCGCTTGCGCAGCCATGACTCGCCAGTCGAGACTCCTTCACGACGCGGAGCGCACGCTGCTTTATTTAACGCTCACACACTTGCTATTTCGTTGTTACGCTTTTGCTACGCACTCTCTGTGGACACTATCCATTTTCTGGTACTCTCTTCTTCTTCTCTCTGACTGTGTATCTGATGCTGTGCCTATCTGTATATTCCGTGTGTTCTTTTCCTGTTTGTGCCTTCTATATATAACAACCTGTGGACCGTTGGAATAAATACTTTTAAACGTAAGTCAGCATTATAATTTACATTCCTGCTGGTCCCCCTAAACCAGTATTTTAAAATCTTTTTTAATTAATGAATTAATTATTTGTTACTATATTTTTTAACATATATAACATAATTTAAATAAGGTGGAAAAATAGTAGTACGATACTACTATTGTTCAACCTTATTTAAATTCTTTCGAAAACACGTCAAATGTTCTCTTTAATTTTTAATGTCATAGATTTGATTTGCTTTGCAGAATATTAAAGTTTGTAAATTATTAGCATAGTATTTAACAAACTTTGCTCATAAACTTACAAGTTTATTCAATATATAAAATTGTCAGGACACAATGTTAGTTGCTAAATATTCAAACTCCTAGGTGTTAAAGGTTGTAAATAATAATAATACCTAAATTTTTTTGGATAATTCCTTTTTTAATATTTTATTATTATGTAGCATTGAAAAATACATACAATCCTAAATTTATGAAAAGTTATCTTTAGTCATTTTAAGATTTTTGAAGTTATACTTCTTTAGGCGCGTTATGAAAAAATGATGATAGTGAAATTTTAAGATGCGTGACACAAAATTAACAGTTTATAATGAAAACGATTTTTGTGTAGTGATAATGGAGTTGTCGTTTTTTATTTGCGATAGTTGTTGCATAATGTGCTCTATGAGTTAGGATTAAGGTTCGTTTTTAGTATATATATATATATATATATATATATATATTATTTATATATATTATTATTAATAATATGTTATTATATTATTTTAATTTATATTAAATATATTATTATATAAATATATTAATTTTTGTTATGATGTTTATTCAACTTGATATAATGGTAATATTTTTATTCATTTAATATATCAATTACTTACTATTTGTGAATATTTGTGAAAAAAATTGTGTTTATATACTTTTTCAAGTGCTCCAATATTATTGAGGTTAACTATCCGTATGTATTATTTATTGTATTGTAATTAATTATTTGCATGCAATTAAAAACTATTTTTTAATGATGCCAAAGAAGTATATATATACTTATAACTTCTCACGCGCGTACATAAGTACACGCACCCATTTTTTCCATTATTTATCCTTCGTTTGTGGCTTCTGGTTTATGGAATCATTTATCATATCTAATTATTTACATGGCAAAACAGCGTTTGCCGGGTCAGCTAGTTTATTGTAAAAACTATGAAAATATTCAGTGAAATAAAAAACGATCCATTACATTATTCAAAAGTTGATCGTTTTCCATGAAATTTTATGATATAAATAACATTTTATGCCCTCGTAGGTCCTTTTAAACACACACATACAACGAAAACAAAGTAAATTTTATTCAGCTATATATTTAAGCAAAATTGGAACAAAATAAGCAATTGGAGGCGATTGTGTCTTAAAGCGCGTGGGTGTAAGAAGACGCTTGAATGGCGTGATTAAAATGCGTTGGCGTAAATGGAATAAGTTTTGTTATATTATGAACTGACGGGAGCAACTTCGCCTCAGTTATATTTTAATCTATTTTTTTTTTATTTATTCGCTCACTGTTATATTATTTCTTTATTCGTAATAAATTATGATCTACATTTTATCATCATTAGCAACCTGTAGACCACAGCTGGACAAAGGGCTCCCCTAATGCACGCCTTTCCTATTAGAAGGTTTTTGGACCGAATCCCACCACGCTGCTCCAATACGGGTTCGTGGATGGACCGACTTTTTACATGGCCATCCGGTTTTCAAAGCACACGCCCTTACCATGGTACAGAGGCAGACCAGAGGACAGACATTTACTACTGACATATTGTTGAAAGGGTAAACTTTGTTACAAAACATTTTTTTTGACAGTTATATGCAACGGTTTATCTTAAGTGGATATAAGAAATGAGTGTACCATGATGTTACAAAAATTTCATAAAGATATTTGAAATTGGTTGCGCGAGCGCGTGGTCACTCAAGTTTCGTAAGCCAATTTGATTTGACTCGAGTGACGGTGATGTGGTAGATCCCATTAAAGGACCAGAAGCGACGATGCGGTTCGTAGGACCATTTGCGTAATCCGGCTCGGACAACGTGGTTGTGAAGCCGGATTGGAAATGCGGTAAAAGGAAGGATACCTCTCTATATATAGACAAAAAGCGTCTTCGGTGATGCGGTCGAGGTTAGCGGTAAACGTAAAACTATTAGAACGGAGCGTTGGCCATTCGCCTCGCGTGACTTTAAAATATGATGCGCTACGTAGGAACTCCGGAAGGCAATTGTCGACAGCGGCGGCGCTGGCCGCCGACCGCGTAACGAAGTATTCTTCTTTTACCCTCCTTTCTTCGCGAGATGAGGAAAAATTAAAGGAAAAATGAGGGCAGGCGAAAGGAACGATAAAGTAAGAAAGGGATGAAAGATTATTGCGTAACCAATTTGCAGCTGTGTTAGCCGACATAGAATTGCACGCGAACGGATATTATAATATGAACTTAAAATCAACCTTAACACACTCTAAGTATATAGGTTTTGACATTATCCTATATAATAATCGTTATATTACTCTACCATAATACAGTATTTGAATTTAGACGACTTGACCTGCACCTGTGGACTTTTGATCAGCAGGAATTACGAGTAACTCTTTAAAGTTTATTCCTGTACCGAGTTGCTGCTGTAGCAAGAACTTTCATTAGAAAAGTGAAGCAGAATAACATGTAGAATATTGGGGCTACATGAATGTAGTGTTTGTCAACTGAGATAAATGCTAAAGCTTAACTATTTGATGAATAAACTTAGTATTTTTAACTAAACCGGTAAATTATAATAGAATGTGAGAATGAATCCTAACTATTTATACTCCCACAAAACATTTCGTCATTGCGCAACAACATTAAAGGCTTTGCTAGTGCACTACTCCTTACCTACGAGCTTCTATGCCACAGGAATTACGAGCAACCCCGCAAATTTATCACTATCCCGAGTGATTGTTGCCGCAATAGGGAGTTTTTGTAGATCAAGACGTGAAGGGAAAATTTTGCTCAGATATTATTACTGTGTTAAAACTTTTAATAGAAGTGAAATCATGCCAGACTGATTAAATGTTTACTAAACATTATCTTTTTATAAGTTCCAAGCAGCAATTGTATTCAAAGTAATAAAAATATTTTTTACAAAGATATATATTAGTCGACTACCTCGTGTACCCCATAACCACGGCCGCTGGAAAGTGTTCGAAACGTCGGGAATTTAAATACGTAAAATAAACGCGATAAAATCCTTTAAAACTCCTTTTCAAAAATTAGTGATAAATTAAAATTTTACGTGCATATTTTGCTAGTTAAAAACTCCAATTAAAGAATAGTCATTAAGATAGCCGATTACATGAAATACATGCAATAAATAGTATTTCAATGCGGAAGGTCACGATAAAAAACTTGTCAACTTTTGGCCTGTTCTCGACCCATGCTTAGATCTACATCAGTGATTTTTTATAACTGATTAAACTGTCTTTTTAAATTTATATATATAGATTTAATTCTGTATGTGACTCTTGCTCTTTGTTATATTTGTTTTATCGTCAATAACGTAGACAATAAACATTAATATTAGGAAGACATTGTCAAAGATAGAAAATAAACTCACAATTTTAAATTTAATCGTAATTCTACGCTCTTTTGGTTTAATTCTATAATTTAATAAGTAACGCTTGGGTAAAAGATCGTGAATTATAAACACGGACTCTATTTCCTCGCGGGACCTATTTGCTCAAATATAAAACTGATAGACTTACTATTAATATTTATCTCCAAATAACGCATGCCAGGGCACTAGAAAAAAATTGTAATTATATTTAATTAGTTTATTTTAAAGAAAATAACTACGAAAATGATAGCTTTATCCTTTACCTATACATAACCTATTTATCATCAGGTTTTTCCCCTGGGAGTCGTTATGCCCAAGATCATAAGTATGCAATACGTTATTTGCATAAAATTCCTATAACATACTGATAATGATGCGGAAGTTAAATTTGACACAAATTTGGAACATGAATTGGAGTTTTAACTAATCAAGCGGCAAGCTGTCCATTTCAGTTTGTAAAATAGTTGAGCTGCTCCATCTTGTCGCAAACTCGGTTTAGGTACAAAAGTTCGAATTGCCTTGATAAGCAAGATGTAATTTCTAATTTCCGTACGATTTAGAATCTTTCATACAGTTGTTACAAACTAAACTGTAAATCGTCAAACTTGATTGAGTTTAAAACTACTCATCGTTGTGTGTTCCTCCTCAAGTAGAATTTTTGTCATAATTGACAAGAATGGTGCTGAAAAATTAAATGGTGAAGGTTATTTTGAGAACCTCTCAAATAACCTTCTTTACCATTTAATTTTTCACCTCCTTTTTCTTTTTCTTTTTTTAAATACAACATACCTTACCATATTAAAAGTTTTAACTTGTTAATAGCACTCACTAGAAATTGGATATTTTCAAATCTATATACACAACAAAATGTGTGTTAAATACTACTCTTACTCAATCTCATAAAATATTATATAGGTCAAAGATTATGTATTACTTTTAAATTACCAGTGCAATTGTTCTTCTAAATATTGATCGAGCTCGTCAACTCAGTTTGTGTTTTAGACATTTGACAACATTTCATTGAAGTGCTTCGTAAATTGTTATTTGATGGTTTGTTTGCGATCAGAAAGGGCTTCCCGCCATTGGAAGATTTATGTACCTAAACTCAACCTCCTGGGGATATCGGTAAGCGTTATAGGATGAAATTGATAATGTGGATTTAAGATGCTTCAGTGAGAAAATAGCTTCGTGAATTGGTGTTATAGTTGTTCTATTATATTATAATATGCTTTGATTAAATTACTGGAATTTTACTATTGTTGTAAAATCGTTGTCATCTTACAAGAGATTTAATTTGTACGAGCAATTCTATAGACGCCGGATATTAAATGATTTCAAAAAACAATTTATCGTCAGCATTTAAAATGTAATTGTGGTTGTAGTTTTAAAACTAAGAGCTACTATGACTTTTTGTTATATTTGGGACAGTCCATAATAATATTATAATATGTCTAAACCATTAAACTGATTGCGATAAAATTTAGTACATGCTTAGAATACAATTCGTAGTTGAAACAGTTTAATCGCATATTTTGATGCTATTACTATTGATGCCTTTACTAATTACGTAAATCTAAGTATAGTATATTTACCAGAAATCAATTTTTATAAAATAATCACGAAAACTAAATTACAAAGTCCTGTTTAAAACATGAACAAACCGTGGATCTGAAAAAATTAAGCTTTTATTAATTGACACTAAAGTATACTTAGTATTTTCAAGCGGTATTTATGATGCAGTAGTTTACAGTCGCACGTACTCGTTAAGTTTTTATTACTATACTTGCTACATTTAAAAACAGTACATTCCTATCGCTAAAATTCAAAACTTCCTATGATAGACTAGCCTATTGATAGCAAAAGGTATAAAAGGTGAATGATTATTTTATTGGGCTGAGCTTATCGATTATTAGTTTGTAACTAAAAATGTCTTTTTTAATGGATAAAACTATTTGTTACTACATTACTTTCACACATTAATCTTCCTACTGATATTCTATCTCATTTTAATTTTGCCGTGCCTTAAATACACATCTAATCCCTTATTTCTTATTTTAAGTGATAGATTTGATTTGCTTTGACAGTACAATAAAATTCGGGTCTTTAACAAACCTTGCTAATAAGCAACAAGTTTATTGCTAATGCAAAAATAAACCTACTTATTTAAATCAAAACAATCCGTTACTTAACTCTAACTGTGATCAATTTACAATTATATTGCAAGATATAAATGACATATAGATACATATGACCGGTGGTAGGTCTCCTTTCACCGGTGGTAGGTCCCTTTTTTACAAGGGACCGTCTGGGTGGGTACCACCACGGTGCCTATTTCTACCGCAAAGCAGTAGTGTGAAAACACTTCTGTGTTCCGGTTTGAAGGATACCGTAGCCAGCGTAATTACTGGGTAAACGAGACTTAACATCCTATGTCTCACTGTAGGCAGCGCGTTGGTGATACCTGTATCACCAATGTCTATTGGGCGTCGGTGACCACTTTCCGTCAGGTGGCCCCGACTGCTCGTCTGCCTGCGTATGCAATAAAAAAAATATGCTCTTGAAGAAGGACCTACCTTTTAAACATACACATAGAAATAGTACAGTGTAAATGATATTCAGCTTTAACATATTCAAGTTGTGTTTTATGCACGTGGGTGTATGAAGGCGCTTGAATAGGGAGATTACAATGCGTTGGCGTAAATGGAGTAAGTTTTGTTTTATTACCAGCTGACGCGAGCAACTTCGCCTGCGTCATATTTTAATCAATAACATATTCTTATTGGTTCATTCGTATTTATAACAGTTATTTGTTTATTTATTAAGTAATAAATACAAACTTTCTTAAAAGGTACATAAAATTTTGGTGTACCTTCCAAGAACTTAGAACAATTCTTAGTTTTTCATTGATCGTTAAAGCTTTTTATACATTAATTCATGTTAAGTAGATCATAATAATAAAGTAGAGTAAGTAATAGTGTTTAAATGTACTTTAGAAATACGTACCAAAAAATTTAAAAAGTCGATAACAAAGCTTAATAAACATCTACAGTATAGATTTTAAAGAATTCTGAAACGGTCATCAAATTCTTCATTTCACAAACATTAAAACAAATTTATATTGAAACAAAAGCCTGATTAGAGACTGTGGATCTACATACTTCATATTTTTTAATTAATATGAACTAAGAGTTATTGTAAACATACATTTAGTATGTAAGTTAAGATGCTTAACATTTTCTTGTATAACAGTTGTGTCATTACGAGACCATAATAGAGGCAGTGCAAACATACCACTTTATACGTACTTGTAAGCAAGAATTACGAGTGACCCTGCTAGTTTATTGCTATCCCAGTAATAACTCAAGTGGCACGGATTTTTAGAAGAAAAACGGGAGTCGATCGTTTACGCAGAATGATAAAAAGAACGTGGAGATTTTATTAATTGTGTAATTTTATTGTATTCAGACTTAAACAAAAGTAAAGTTATTCCACCTATTATTTTTCCATCAAAAGTTTTAATAAGCAATCTTATATTTGTAAATTAAGTGTAACAAGTGAACAGGGAATAGTATAAGTAAAGATTTTGATATGCTAAAAGTAAATGAGGGCTGACCTACCAATTGCCTGTAATGTAAGATAATTAATGGGTCAGATAAACATGTAAGAAGTCGGTCCCGCGCCTGGTCTCTCTCCATACTTGTCGGTTATCCTTCTTTATTTTTATTAGATTAAGAGAGTGAAGGAGAAGAGGGAGTTCACCTGAGTTTGGGAGCTGATCTCTATGATAAAGATCGGCTGCCGAGTCAAATCGGTTTTAGAGAATTCTTCGATGTTTACTTTATAAATATATTTTTCTAAATCACCTATTTGTTATATCGTGCTGTATCCCCTGCTGACCTGTAGCTTAGATATATATAGAATATATATATTATATATATATATATATATATATATATATATATATATATACATATATATATATATATATCATATATATGTGTGATATATATATATATATATATATATATATATATATATATATATATATGTGTGTGTGATATATATATATGCATTATTTCATAAATACATACGGTTAAGGAACAAACGTTAAATACCCAATCACATGCTGAGAAAGACAACTCTTTTGTTATTCCCTACTCAATTTACATTACAACCCCTATTACATCCCTTGTTTACAGTTATATCAATATACTCTATTAAATTAAACCATATACGGCAATAACTAGTAAAGAATAATCCAAGGCTTTAATAAAAAAATAATCATAGACTTTTGATTTGACAATTACACGAATGGGAAGTTACAGTCGAAAACGATGTCATGAAATAGAGGCAACAGAAAGGAATGAAATAAAAAAATATATCGAAAGTACAGTACAAAAATCCTTTTAACTTTCGGCATATGCCACTAAGAGTTTCTGGATATTATTCGTATTTTGGCTAATTGTAAAGAATACTAAGTGACTTTGTATGATTATTGAATAAGAAATTTTGAATGGATTTTATCGCGTTTATTTACATTATTATTTCCAAAGATGTCAGTCTATGCCATAACGACGCCCGCTGGATTGTGTTCGAAGTTCGTCAAGAATTAAAAATCTGAATGTACGGAATAAAATCCTTTAATAGTTTTTTTTATTCAAGAGTGTTTATAGTGTATTTTGTAAGTGATCAGTGAACAGATTTTTTTTTAATTCCGTTTAAATTTTTACTTACAAAGTGTATTCAATATAAGATAACTATGTATGCGCAAATTAATAACTGAAAAATTTTGTGATATGTTTCGTCGATGTCGTGTATGTGTATGCAGATTTTATGAGTTGTTCTTGTATATATTTAAACACGTATAATTGATAATAAATTTTACAATAACAAACCGGTCAAGTTATTTTATTCACTATGTAGAACCTAACCCTTTATACTCCTACAAAACAATTTTGTTATTACGCAACAACATTAGAGGCTTTGGCAGTGGACTACTTATCCATACCTTTGAGCTTTTATCCCACAGGTATTACGATTAACCCCGCAAATTTATCGCTTTTCCGAGTAATTGCTGCTGTCGGAGGAATTTTTACTATAACAATATCAATTGACCCCTTGCGCAAAGTAGTAGTAGAGGGGGAAGTTTTTGCCTAGTAAAACACTTATTTTATTAAAACTTTTAATAAAAGCGAAACTATTTCATTTATCCTGAATAAATATCTATTTATTATTTCTAAGCAGCAATCTAGTACCGAAGTAAAGTGGTACTAAATATTTCGACAAAGATATTTAGTAGTAAACTTAGTAACTTAGTGATCATTTAAAATTTTACGTCGACACTCTGCTACTCTTGAGAACACATCGGCCGCTTCTGGTACATAGCTTAGGCATCCGTTGAAGTTTCCGGTCGTCGTTATTTGGGCGGAACGTAAATATCGACGGGAGGAAATCGTTACAGTTTTCTAATAAAAATAAGAGTAGCATAGATTTTTGGAGTTTGTGTATATATTATTAAATAAAATGACTTTACGGATTTTATCGCGTTTTTACATTTTTAATTTCCCGACGTTTCGAACACTTTCCAGCGGCCGTGGTCACGGGGTAGACCAATATAGTAAAGTCATTTTATTTAATAATGTATAATATTCGCGTAAACAATAGAAATAATTATGTTTGTGTATATGTTTTGTTCAAATTAATCCCCACATTCATATCACAAAGCGTTACATTTTAATGTCATATAATAATGCCTCTGGCATAAAGTCCGCATAAAGTAAACTGTTAATAAATAAAAATTAACTTTCTACTAATTCTTCCCAATAAAGAAGCTAAAGACACCATTCCTAGGTCATGCTTTTAGTCGATCCGGATACAACGTTCCAATGATTGCAAAACACCAAAAGTGGCTGTAAAATGGCATGGCTTGACATGATAAAAGAGTAAACAAGTAACCACTGCTACGAAGCTAGTCTGCCTTGCCTGATAGAGACAGAATTGTGCAAAGCTGGTTGATGACCTTGACTAGTCGAACAGTGACGCTATAATTTAAAGATAATCAATTGTAATTTAGTCTTTATTGTTTTAATGTAATTGTACAGTTTATTTTATAGAGGTCCATTGGTTTTAATAAATTTTAATACACACTCTTAGAGACAAAGAGATATTGAGAATTTCTAGGCATATCGATTTTAAATGCAAATATGGACTGCGAGTATGTTAGAAACTTTACTTTGTTATTTGAGTGTTTTATTATTCTCACCTTTTTTAGTTATAAAAATCGTTTGTTTTTATAATATATTGTTTTAACCACCGAAGTTGTTATCAAATCATAACTTGGCTAATTTTGAAACGCAATAACAGCAACAATATTGGCGCAGATTAAATTTAATTAAATCCTTTATTGCGATAATGAACGCCATGTTTCCAAATCCCGTCATTTATGTGAACAAGTTTAGCATAAATTTCGTTAAATATTACGCCCATATTCTAAACTTGTTATATTTGCAAAATATAATTTAAACACTGTTTAAATTGTTTAATATTTTATCTAACGTAATCTGTCGATTATTCAATATGCTGGCGTAGACTAATCCAACTTTACGTAACCCATGTTTTTCATTTAATTAAAAAATATATTTTTGGTCATATTAAACCTACTTTTCAGTAAAGTTTTCACTGCAGCAAGATTTTACTTTAACTAAGGCATATCTTACTATTTATAAATACATTTAGTACATACATTACACTAAGTCTAAATATAATAAAATAAGTTTTTTTTTAAATGCCTTGGGTACTATTTTATTTGTGTTTTCAACATCTTTTCCCTTCTCCCATATGTTAAAAAGTTTAGTCTAAACTTTAGGAAATTGTACTTCGTGCAAGGGAATTTCTTACAAGAAAACTGCTAAAAGCAATTTAATGCAGCTACTTTCTGGAAGTTATAGCAAGTGATAAGCCTCATTGTAACTTATTTTATAACTAATATTACAAAATACAAAATTTGTAAGATTTTATGCAAGCAAAAACTGTTTATTTCATTATTATTAAACTGTACAATATCATAGGAGTAACTCACCCCACAGAATAACTTATAGCCTATATAATTTATGTTTTTATTAATAATTTACAATTAATTAAATTAAAAAAAAGCGTGTTAATTGGTCTAGATTAGTGTACGCTAGCTTTATATTTGATATCGCAGCAAAAAAGAATATTTCAAAATTAGATAAAAATCAAAATCAGGCCCTAATAAATATAGGCGGATTTATTAGAAGTTCTCCAATTCATTGAATAGAACGTGTGTTAAGCATATCACCATTTTTTATACCACGACTGTATCAGGGGTATAAATATAACCTAAAGTGTAAGTCATGGGCAAGCAATATTACTATAAATTTATTGGATACATTATGGCAAAAATGTCAAGTTAGGTACTGGTCAAAACGGAATATACCCATTCGTGCTAAAATACATCATGACACAAAGACTTCCTATAGACTATCCTTAAACCTCCAAAACTCAAGTCAAGGTTCTGCACTTCGTTCCTTATCCAAAATAAATGTAGAATCTTTAAATAAGGATGCTGCTGATATAGACTGGAAGCCTTTATTAGACGCAAACAATATAGATAGAAAGGTCAACATCCTAAATGAAAAATTATTAAATTATATGATGTTCACGCC
This sequence comes from Lamproptera curius, assembly GCA_029286875.1. Classification (NCBI taxonomy): domain Eukaryota; kingdom Metazoa; phylum Arthropoda; class Insecta; order Lepidoptera; family Papilionidae; genus Lamproptera; species Lamproptera curius. Next base: position 113,745 of record JAGSMT010001183.1, read on the forward strand.
CCAATTAAAAAATTAAAATTATACGCAAGAGCGGCCCCATGGATGACGGAACTTATAAAATAGCCATGAGACGCAGAGACCGCGCATTCGTAAATTTAAAAACAGCGGTCCTGAAGAAAGCTGGTCAGCTTACAAACTCTCCAGAAACCGTTGTAATCAGATGATACGCAATGCTAAACGCCGATATATTCACCAAAATATTTCATCTTCTACGTCTACTGATATTTGGAGGTTCTTAGGGACTCTTGTATCAGTAAGTCACGTGTCTCAAACCTTACATCCTCTATTAATTTAGATGCTTTAAATGTACATTTATCTTCTACCTCCACAATGGACTACTTAACAATGTATAAAACAGTTTCAGTATTTAAATGGTTTGAAGCGTCCCAGTATTAATGTTTTTAAGTTTTCCAGTCTCTTCGGAAGCCGTTAAAAATGTATTCTTTCCATAAAATCTAAGGCAGTCAGCTTGTGACAAAATTAGCCGACGGATGATAATTCCTATCCTTGATTTCCTACTTCCCTGCTATCACTCATCTTGTTAATTTTCTCTTGATACTTGCTCACTTTCCTTCATTGTGGCGCAATGGTCTTGACGTCCTCTCTAAGTGTTCTAATCCTTCCACTCCCTCTCACTTTCGACCTATCTGTATCCTGCCTTTCATGTCAAAATAGTCGAGTCCTGTGTTCTAAATCAAGTTTCTCATTTTTTCTTAGTAATAATTTAATATGTTCATTTCAATCCGATTCGCATGGTCATAGGTACAACCACTACTCTCCTCCAAAGTGACTGGCAGACATTAGAGCAGGTTTATGGAGAGTTCAATGGTGACTAGTATGGTCTTATTTGACTTTTCCAATGCCTTCATTGCCGTCAGTCATGATATCCCTATTAGCTCATCCTCTCCTATTCAATGGTTTCCGATGAAGGACTGGAATGGTTTTCCTCATATCTTCGAGGGCATAGAAGCAGGCAGTGATTTCTGACTGACTTGACTTCAATGTTGGTTAGATGTGCCCTAGTGGCGTCCTCAAGGCGGCATTCTTTCTCCTATTTTATTTTCTGTTTTTATAAACTTTATTACTCATGAACTTCAATGTGCGTATCATCTGTATGCTGATGACACTTCAGTTGTATGCTCAATCTACAATTGATGGTCTGCAATAAACGATTATAAGACATAAATAAAGATTTATCTTTAATCAAAAATGGAGTAATGATTTTGGGCTCAATAGTCAACATAGCAAAATGTCAAGCCATTATCGTAGGAAGTTCACGGATATGTAAAACTGTAAACTCTCTTGTTACCTCCTATAGTTTTCGCATAATTCGTGTGTTCCGATAAGCCAAAATGTTAAAAATCTGGGTCTCTTTAATTGACAGTACTTTCAGTTGGAGAGACCAAGTAAGCTGCGTAAATCGTAAAGTAACGAACACAATGCGTTTGCTTTACAAACTAAAAAATTCTTGCTCATTAAAACTAAGAAAACGCTCGTCCAGACCTTAATCTTTCCTGTAATCGACTATGTGTGATGTTATCTTGACCTGAATGCAGATCTCCTCAATAAACTTGACCGACTTCTGAACAACTGCATTCGATTCGTTTTCAACTTCGAGAAATATGACCGTGTTTCACATCGTTTAGAATTACAGTGGTTGCCCATCCGTGAAAGGCGTTCATTAAGAGCACTAACAACTTTTTCTTCTTAATTCATCTTTTACTCCATCACCTATCCTCCCATTTTCAATACCTTAAGCACTGTAAATGATAAAATCTTCGCTCGACGAATAACCGTCTTCTCTTATGTCCGGCCCATCGTTCCAACTTTACACACTCCTCTTTTTGTTCAGTCCATCCTTCTGAAATGTCGTTACCTCCTCAAATCAGGTTGGCACAAAGTTATCTCGCCTTCAAGAAAAAGAGTTCATGATCACATGTTTAAAAACTGTCAACAGGATAATACATATTAGTTATACAATAGCATATATGTACATAATATGTATGTGTATGTATATATATATTTATATATGTATTCTATAAATGCTTTTGGTATATATTGATATATAATACAGATATTTATTGTATTATATATATATATATATATATATATATATATAAAGTGTTATATTTATTTACTTTATCTTATCTGATATTATGGAAAAACTCATTTTAAAATATTTCATTTTAGCTTATTTGGTGCACCTACTTGCTATCTCTTCACCACCCTAAGGTTGGCTGGTAGACAATGCCATCGGCAATAAGTCCACCTTTGTACAATGTTTTGTGCATAAAGAATAAATAAATAAAAGACTTGGAAGTACACTCAACTCAATCTCTCTATATGTTTTGTTTAGATATACGGTTGTCTCGAATGAATGTGAAGAAACTAATTCATTCTCATTTAGAAAGTATTAAAAGGCCAAAGGCAAGGCAATTGATATGCATATATATATATGTGTTCCAAAAATCAAGACAAAAGAGAAATACTAATAAGGTTTTTATCAAAGCTGCCTCTGCTTCTAGTATTTTTAATTTGTATTTTATATTGTATGTTTAGTTACGATGGTTTTGACATGTATAAATAGATAAAAATCCCAAAGTAATAAATAAAGGTGAAAAAAAGTCGCAAATGTGATTTAAAACCTTAAATAAAACGATTCCTTAAATCAACTTAGATACTACCATTATCATTGATAACTCAGTGAAATCATTTGAAATGCGGCGTTGATCCAATAAAAAATATTTGGTAACTATCTTGCTAGTAAAAATTAAATGTCAAGTAAAACGAGTAAATCGATTATACAAAAAAAATGTAAAATTTCTAGTAATTAATCTAAATTAATTATATTTATTTATTTACACTTCATGTACAGTTAAATAGTACAATGGCTTAATGCCAAAAGCATTTTTTGCCAGTCAACCATTGGGTGGTTTAGAGAAAGTTGAGTAGTTGTAAATTCAAGATCAAGTTATAAGTTAAATATAATATTATAATACATATAATTTATATTATAATATGTAGAATAAAAATAACTGTGCCATCAATTTAAAAAGCTATTTGCTCACTAAAGTATTTAAAATCCATATTATAAATTTCATCCAAATACGCTTAGCTATATACTCGGGAGGTTGGAATAGGTATATAAATCTTCCAATGAAAGGAAGCCCTTTCAGATAGCAAACAAACCGTTGAATTGCCTTACCCATTAATTGATAATCCCACCGCAATATATCTGAATTACAAAAGCTCATCACTTTAACAATTTACGAAGCACTTTAATAAAATGTGACTGTTTAAAACACGAAGTGAGTTGACGATTTTGATCAATATTACGTACCAGCTGTTACCCGTGACATCGTCCGCGTCGAATAGGAGGTATGTCCGTCAGGTGTAATCAAATAAAACGATGATAAGATGTTTTATACTCAAGCATTTTTTTTAAATATTTTTATTGCAAACGAAGGCAGAAGCATTCTGGCCACCTGATCGAAAGTTGTCACCGACGCCTATGGACATCGGTAAGGGTATCATCAACGCGCTGCTTACCATAACATATAAGAAGCCACATCTCGTTAACATGGTCCTTCTTAACATGGTGAGCGGTAGTATTCATATTACTGCTTTGCGGCAGAAAATAATTGAATGACCCTTTTTATATATACCACCTCTGAAATAAAACATGTTTGAAGAGTAATAATGTTTATATTATTGTTTTTATATTGCAGACCTTTATTAGGTCCTTCCCGAGCAACAACTGCACAAAGATTTTAAATCGTACGGAAATTAGAATATCACGCTCTCTTGAACAATTACAACTTTTCTACCCAAATCGAGTTTGTGGTAAATTTGAGCAGCTGAGCTATTTACCGAACTGAAATGCACCGCTTGCACCCGATTAGTTGAAAACTTTGATTTAATTTCAAACCAGCTAAACGTAAAATATTACAAAATAAGTGTTCAAACTTTAGGCATTATAAACTTAAACTTATTCGTGTTAAATTTTGCTTTCTCCTGTTTTTCAGTAATAGTAGGATTTTTACCTAAATACCGAATATTAAATACGGTGTACTTCGTGTTCTTCGTTAAATCGGGCATATCTTTCGACTCCCGGGGACCAAAACTAACGATTAGTCATAATAAGGTAAGAAGTGAAGCCATTTTTTTCATGGTTTTTTAATATATTTTAAATATCATTTAAATATTATGACAAAAACACAAACATGTTATGTTTTCTGATTCGGTAATAATTTTATGAGGTAAACTTTTTCTTCTTCTGTTGGTTTTATATTTGAGTAGATAGTTCCGCAGTAGTTATTGAATAAAACCAAAGACGCTTGGAATTACGATTAAATTTAAAATTGTGAGGTTATATTTTATCTTTGACAGTGTTTGCTATTTAAAATGTTAATTATTTAAGTTATTAAGATTAAAACTAATATAACAAAGAGCAAGAGTCACAGGTATCAACACAATAGGTATGTGTAAATTATAAAATAGCAGTTCTTTTACAGTCGTAAAGGTTACTTAAAAAGATCTTATTATGTGTAAATATAACCTTTCACATTTCTAATCTATTTATTGTTTTTATTTTTATAAACGACTATCTTTGTGACTATTAATTTAAGTTGAGTTTTCAACACTAGGATTTTGTTTTTATTATTTATAACTACTAAGTTTATTATATATCTTTGTAGAAAATATTTTTATTACTTTGAATACCACTAGATTGCTATTAGAACTGCCTCCGTAGCCTAGTGGTATAGGCGTGTGCCTTAGAAACTGGAGGTCGTGGGTTCGAATCCTGCGGGGACTCAACAAATTTTCCTTGTTGTTTCCTAGTTGGTTAGGGCAATTTGGGCCGATCACCCAATTGTCTGAAAAGGAGGATGATCCATGCGTCGGATGGGCATGTAAAAAGTCGGTCCACCCACCAACCCGCATTGGACCAGCGTGGTGGGATACGGTCCAAAATCCCCTAATGGATGGAGGTGTATTAGGGGAGGCCTATGTCCAGCAGTGGACTATCACAGGCTGATGATGATGAGATTGCTAATAAATACATAGTTCTTAGGATAAATTTGTTCAGTTTGGAATATTTATAAATTATACTAGGCCAAAAATCCTTCCCCTTCACGTTTTATTCTGCACACGGGTTCCAATCGCGTTATTTTTGTGAAAATTCCTGGTGCAGCTGTAATTATTCAGGACAGCGTTAAATTTTTGGCAACACTCGTATGAATAAAGCAGTCCGCTTGCAAAGCCTAAAATTGTTGCATAATGTTTAAAATGATTTGTTACAAAAAAAGGGTTAAGAATTACATTCTGAATGAGATATTTGACCGTTTTGTTATTGCAACGTTATTAATTAAACGATGTGATCCGTCCAGGAGCCAGAGTCACCGACATTGCCCACCAGACTTGTAAGCTAAAGTGGCAGTAGTCCGGATACATAAGCCCTAGACCTGATGACCGCTGGAGTCGGAAAGTTCTAGAGTGGATACCGAGGTTCAGCAAAAGTAGTGCTGGACGCTCTGCGGCAAGATGGACGATATTTACAAAGCGGCTGGTGTGGGCTGGATAAGAATAGCCGAAGGTAGGAAGGGGTGGCGTGCACGAGGGAGGCTTATGTTCAGCAGTGGACTGACACAGGCTGATGATTAATAATAAAATATACATGTTAAGTTAATAAATCCATTTTTATGCATCAAAATCTGTTTACTTGTTACTCTTAATTTAAAAACATTACATTGCTGGTTAAAAATGAAGATATTGTTGATATACACAATAATGTTCTTCTTGTTATTTTGCGTTATCGGTCGATTTCCATTTTACTAGTAAAACTCACTGCTACAGCAGCACACACTCGGTACAGCAATAAACATGCTGGGCTAATCGTAATTCCTGTCTGTTAAAAGCCCGCAGGTACGGATAAAATGCGCTACTTGCACGGCCTCTGTTATGGTACAGTAATGTGACGATTGTTATGTAAATATTTGTCTATACTTTCTATTAAGAATAGCTCAATGTCCGTAAAAGGTATAATAAAATAATTTTAGTATATAGTCGTTTGTCACGAAATCAATAAAAAAAAGTTATAAAATCGATCAATAAAATAAAAAAAATAATTAAATTTTAACGCTCGCGTCAGCTGATGATTTAACAAAACTTATACCATTAATTCCAACGCATTGTAAATGTAGACTGGAATTGTGCTTAAAGCACAATTCTAGTCTACATTTTGCTTAAACATATAAGTGAATAACATTTACACTACATTATTTGTATGTGTGTGTTTAAAAATAGGTCCTTTTACAATGTCGTAATTTGTCATTTATATCTTGGAATTTATTGTAAAATGATCACACTTGAATTACTTACGGGTTGTCTTTTATTTCAATCAGTAATTTTATTTTTCCATTAGATAAATATTATTAATTTTAATAAAAATTTATTCGTAAGCTTTTTAGCAAAGTTTGTTAAAGACCCATATTTTATACTGTCAAAACAAATCTAATCTATCATATCAAATAAAAGACGAAAGATTTGATTATTTGAAAGAATTAAAATGAGATAGAATAACAGTAGTAAAATTATTGTTTCATATACAAGTAACATATTTACAAATAGTTTTATTCGTTACTTAAAAATGATTTTTAAATACAGTGATTTTTAAAGTAATAATCGTAAGCCCAGCCCAGTAAAATAATATTTCCCATTTTTGCCTATTGCTTATTGATAGCAATAAGCAATAGGCTATCAATAGGACTTCTTGTATTATAATATTAAAGAAATAAATGAATAAATACCTAGGACGATGACACAACACATTTTAATCTACGCAAAGCTTGTACTATGCCAACTATATGACTGATAAATAAAAAGTCTTATTTTTTTAAAATAAGTACGTATTATACGGATACGAACACCCAGACACGAGAAAAACATTATGTTCATCACATAATATTTTTTCCGTGGTGAAACAAACCCACACCTTCTGGCGTAACAGTCAAGGTCATTAACCACTACGCCAAGCGGGTTGTCTCACTAGTGAGAGGAATGTACTGTTTCTTAAATGTAGCTAGTATAGTGAAGAAACTTAACGAATACGTGCGGCTGTAATCTACAGCATTATGAATACCGCATGAGAATACTAAGTTTAGTTAAGTGTCTATTAATAAAAGTCTAATATTGTATGATCCAGGTTTTGTTTGTTATAAGTAATTTTATCTCCAGTCATTTCAGTCCGACAGCCTTAGTTGCAGAAAAGCACGTTTCATTCTCAGAGCTTAATTAAATGGAACCAATTAAGCACTAAAACCTGTTTGATCTAGCTCGAGGAAAAATGTTTATTAACCTAACTATCTCTCTAAAATTACTTCTAATGTTTATTTTTATAAAATACCCGTATTTCGAAATAATTTTTTCTAAATGTTCTTTTAATATACATTTTTTTACTAAAAGAAGGTTCAGCGAAGTACAGGAATAGTTCCTGTTTCCTGACAAAAAAAATGCTGCTAATTCAAAAATACCCTTAGCGTTTAATCATCCCAGTATATAATTATGAAGAAAAAATTTTGATATCTTTAAAACTAGTTTTAGCCTCTGTAAATATTATTATCAACCCAAAATACAGATCGTTACAAAGTTAATAATACAAGAGCCGAACTACTGTTAAAACTCATGGCACAATAATTTTCATTAAATTTTTCTACAATTTAAATGAAATTTCTTAACTTATCTGGAGACAAGCCCTTTAAGTTAGTGAATAGTTGAATTAACCAAGCTCACCACAAATTCGATTCAGCTTATAAAAAAAAACAATAAATGTTTCAGATTTAACATTTACTTCAATGATTTAGTGAAAAAAAATTAAATCAATTTAAAATTCAAAAATTTCATAATTTCGACTTTTGAAGGAAAAAATATGCTGTTGTTGAAATAGTTTTTATAATTACAGAGTAAATTGTTATTTTTAAGTCGTAACATACGATCTTTTGTACGCTACCCCTACATTTACTGTCTTTAAATATGTTAAAAAAGTGTTTTTTCTAATATGAAGTACTGTATTTTTACTTTAAAGTCTATTATATTTTTTTAATTAGTTACAACTAGCGTTTATTCGTTCTAAAATAGTTTTTCGTAGTATCGCAGAACAGTACGGACGTTTAGTTCAGAGCTTCAGTGCTTATCTGCATTGCGTCTGACTGCAGTTGTGCATTTCCTATGTGAAATATTATACGGGAAGTTTTAGTCAGCATTTTTAATAACTTTGTTTATAATAAAATAAATGTATTTGTTGCTCTTGTGTTATGTTGTTGTAATATTGTTGTGTTTCAAATAGCCAGTACGCATAATTTTTCAACTTCTTATGCTATACATTTTATATTTCTCTTAGAATTGTAAAAAAAACGTATTAAGTTTCATGATGACGAACAAAAAGTAATTAGTTCAGGAATTCCTAACATTGAAAATCGACAAAGATCACACTGGATTGTCTTTGTATTATCATTGATAAAAGATACGGTTAGAAATTTTGCAAAGATAGATATAAATATTTTGATATTTACTATCACATAAAATTCTGTAGAGACAGGATACATACAGGATGTATTCTGGAATCATAAACGACAAATTATTACAATATGTTTGCTTAAATCCCTATACGTATTTCATATTTCGTTTCCCTTCTCGCAAAGGAATGCGTATCTAAAATTTTATTGACATTAAGAACCCTCCAAGTTATACATTTTGGTATTATGCTACATCTTTATCTAAAGCGTATCACATAAAAGCCCACATCTGGCAATTCTGGTACACTGCTCACGCATCCGTCGAAGTTTCCGGTCGTCGTTATTCGAGCGGAACGTAAATATCGAGGAAAGTCAAATCGTTACAGCTTTTTTATAAAAATATAAACTTACAATAACGTACTTTTGATATTTACAAAGGATAAATTTGCTCTTATAGTTATGTTTTTATAAAGAGACTTTAATTGTATATTGATTACATATCTGTTTTAAATTTTGTTTACTTAATTTTTTAATTATTTTCAACTGATACATAGCTAAAAAATGCAATTACGTTTTTAAAAACAAGAATAATTTTACAAATACTGAATAATGTTTTAATTTCTTTTAAATATTTTTAATAGTTTTTGTATGGCATACGCAGGCAGCGAGCAGTCAGCACCTGATGGGAAGTGGATCAGACGCCCTATACATAGTCAAATACCAGTGGTATCGCCAACGCGCTGCCTACCGTGAGACATAGGGTGTTAAGTCTCGTCTACCCATTAATACGCTGGCTTCAGTGCCTTCGAACCGAACAGCAGTGTTTTCACACTGTCCGGGCTTCAGTAGGCACCGCGTGGTATTGGTCACCCAGATGTCTCCTTAAACAGGGACCTACCGCCGTTGTTTCGAAAATCGCATGGACATCATTTTTCATCGATCCCACCTGATCGATGGATGGTGATTACGTACTATGTGTAGCAAAAGTCAATTTATATCGCACATATTTACTTTATTTATATATTTACTTTTCACTAGTGGTAATACACGATTGATACTTTTTTCAATAGTTAAAGCGATGTAACGAGCAGCACTTTTATCTGGTAATCAGCGATACCCACTCCGCCCAGAAGAAAGCAGCAAAAGACGCCACCGATTCGCTCACACCCCTGAGACATGAGATGTTATATCTCGTTTACCCATCAATCACGCTGGCAACAGTGCCATTCAAACCGGAAGTCAGTAGTGTTTACACATTACTGATTTGCAGCAGAAATTTAGCGTTATTTCAACTCTTCATATTAGTCATTAAGCGTTATTTCAACCTTCTGTTCGTTTGATTTTGACGTACTATATAAAAGAAAAAACTAGTTATAAAACTTTTGAAAAATTGTTTTATTTTTAATTTTAATTTAAAAATAGTTTCCTAATATGGAATCGTTAATTTCTATAACATATTAATAACAATTTAGAATAACGTTCTTTTATCGCACCCGCAAACTTTAATATTCAGAATATCCAGCGAAGTCAATTCCAAATTCGAATAGCGGCATCAATGAAATCCAAATTAAATCCCTTCAAGACCGGAATTAACGACTTCATTCAAATTTTAATATAACAAAATTAATTTTTGTCTAACTAGATACATGGCTCATTCAATTTTAGGGAAATTTATCAGTTTCTGTAAAACGATAAAAATTTAATTTAACACATTATTGTAGAAGACGTTAGCGTCATTGACATTTAGACTTCAGTGTCAGTTTGTACTACTGACACTGAAGTCTAAATGTCAGTTAACTGAGTTAAACTTTTTTTATTAGATTTTTTTAATATATTTCAATAAAACGGTATAGGTATAGCATGGTGTTAATTAAAAAATCTATAAACAGTGACATTAGTTTCAGTACACGCTTACAGTGCATGCTATTATTACAGTTAAGTGTATCAGAACCGTATTTCATAGAATACAGATTATTATAATTTGGTAGATGATGACCTATTTATTTATTAAGCAATGATAAATTGCAAAAAGTGATATTAAGGGGTTATTCTATAATACCTAAAACCAATGTTATAATATCTAAATGTCAAATTCGCTCAAGCAATTTCTGAATAAATAATAAATACAATAATTTTAAAATAATGTCCTCTAAGTCAATTTCGACTACAGCGGCCGATCTATATAAGAGATAAGCCATACCCAGGATATATTATAGTGCACAAATGTACACAGGTGTACTCCTTATCCGTCAAACTCTCTAATGCCGATGGGACGGAAGAACAACACGACCGAAGAGAGATAACCGCAGGACTGACTTTTTACATACCCATCCGACGCATGGATTATCTTACTTTACAGGCAATCGGGTGATCAGCTCGCATTGCCCTAACCAACTCGGAAACAACAATGGAAACTTGTTGAGTCCCCCAGGATTCGAACCCACGACCTCCCACTTAGCCTAGTTAGCAGTTCAATAATTTTATACTAGTATTTTATAACGAAATCTGTTAATAAAAATATATATATAAAAGAAATTAATAAAAAAGGCAAAAACTTTCATGTTAGCTACAGGGAATATTGATCCCCTTCATTTTGTCCTGTAAATTAATAATCACTTTAGAAATTGGAATTAGTCGATTTCGCCTACAAAGCCTTTGACAAATAGGGTGAGTTCACCGTTAATCCATTAGTATAGTCGCAGAGTTTAACAAAGCGGATTCAAAATTTCGGTGAAATAAACAATAACTGTAGATCTAACCATAAGTTATCGTCACTGTTGACTCGATTGTTAACTTCAAATTTAACTCTTTAATTTTACCTCCGGGTAGTTGCTACTTAAAAATAAATATCTTATAACGCTGCATATAAAAATCTTAAAATGGTTTTCATCTTTTCACCGTTGAAAAAAATTAAGTCTCAGGTTTGGTGAGACTTAATTTTTTTTATTTGTTAAAGTAGTTTTGTATTTGTTAAAGTTAATAAATAGGTAATAAAATAATGTGAATGAGTTTTTTAAATTAGTTACTCTGGTAAATGAACGCGTACTCCAGGTTCTTTATTTCTATTAAGATAACAATAGTATTCTGAATATTGTTAGAAGTAATCTAAATTTTATTGTAAAAGATGACGCAAACAGGCTTCATATTCCGAATCGTTGGTAGTATTGTTGATAATTAATAAGCAACTCGTAAGGCAACTCCTATGTTAAACACGAAATCATTTACTGCATCACAGAAATACGTGATCTCATATATATTTTTTGACATGAGTACTCAACAAAACTCTTTGATATGGTACTTACATCTCCATTTTATGATCTCACTCTCCGCTGCCAGAGCCATCAAATACATTACATTTCCATAGATCTCTAGGGTCACGTATTATTAGGCTCTGGAATTTCCCTCTAAGGTGTCTCCCTGCGCTATGTCGCGTCTCATTTTAAACGAGGTATAAAAGAGTCTTTCACGGTAGGTAGCGCGTTGATAATACCCCGGAATCTCGATGTTGGTGTCCACTTTCCATTCCATTGTCCATTTCTAATTTGTCAAATTGGCAATTAACGCATATAAGATTTCGTTTGATGACAATATATATAATGTAGCGTAACATTTTATCGCAAGAGCAATATTAATATTGTATGGGGTAATAAGTAACATTTGACTTTAACACATTAGACTTAATATAAGACACGTACAGTGCACAACGTAATAAACGGTATATTGATTAATAATACCGAGAGTCAATCAGAATTAATTTATAATATTTAATAATTGATATGCATTCAACCACTATATCAATCTATGGGTATATAGTTTGATATAATGGTGTTATGGGAGAATACAAAGCAGTATGTAACACTGCTCTCTTACTAAGACTTAATCCTTTGTACGACGCAATACAAAATTGAATTAAATTACAATTTACTATCCGGCCAAGGTAATTTATGGGTATCAGAAGTAATATATATAGATATGTAAAAACTGTACGTCAAATTAATCAATAATAAGCATATATACAATTTGTTGTTTACATTCACATAGTAGTATTCATACAAGCTCTACAAGTATTACATATAAGACGTGTACGTATTTATACTTCTTAATAATTAAAAAATTAATTTTCCTAAGTAATAAATGTATCGTGTTATTTCCTAAATTGTAGCTATGTGTTTACTTTAACCCATAAAAATGGCAAATGATTTATTATCCTTATACAGAATCAGCAGAAAAAAATTCTCCGCCACTAAGCATTTTTCCAAGCACATGCTAAAATCAGCCCCTGCTGCTATTAAGCTATAAAATCTAATACAGTTTTAACGCGGAGCAAAGTCGTATCCGTCATTTGTCTTTTTTTTCAAAGCAGGAAGCAATAGAGCAGAAGGCTTAGCCGATGAAATATGAGTATCGCCGTCAAAATTTGTGATGGGTGAATGATGAATGAATTGATGTCATATAATGGCGGTAAATTTTAAGCTTACGTTTTTATAATCATCAGACGATGAATTTTTAGTACCGAAGCCAGATTTTTCGTAAAGAAAATACCTTCGTCGAACAAGAGTCAAATCTATGATATAAGTCAATCAGACAAAAATATGAAGGTATATTTAAAAGCAACGGCCGAAGCAAATGAATGTATACTATTGTTGGTTATTGATTTATTTAAATCTACTTAGTATATAAACATATAATGCAAAGATCTAAAAAAAATACTTCTTTTCGTTGTTATTAAATATGCCATATCTTTATTTTTATTTTAGTCGATTAACTGTTGCGGACGAAGTCGCGCGGATATAGTAACAAGTGAATAATTCCGTTAGTTTTTCTCAGTTACATCAGCCATCTTCAAGTATAAGCCCCTTTAAAATCGGACTAGTCATTCCAGAGATTAGCCAGGACACACAGACAGACTGACAAAATTTTAAAATTTTTCGTTATATGTATTGGTTATACGTATATCATAATGTCAAAAATCATTAATAAATGGTTATGTTGATAATGTAAACAGACACTCCAATTTTATTTAGTCGTATAGATTATTTCGACTATGCATCTAGATAGGCATGTAAAAAGTCGGTCCACCCACCAAACCGCGTTGGTCCAGCGTGGTGAAACCCCTGATGGATAGGGGTGTATTAGGGGAGGCCTACGTGCAGCAGTGGACTATCAAAGGCTGATGATGTGTATGTGTGCAGAGAGTCATGTGAAGTTTTGGCCTCCACGGCCGAGGTTTTCTAAAATATTATTAAATACATTCAAATAAGTACAAGTTTTACTTGTAACGACTTATCTTTTTTTACTATTCTACAATTTGCTTACATATTGTTTCCTTATACGAATTACCATAATTTTGATTACTGGAAAATATGTTTGGTTTATCTTGCGACAAACACATTGAAATTAATAAATGAAAACTAATGAACAATATAAATTAATAATTGTTATCATTCATTTATATTGTTTTCTTTAATATATTAATTGATAAGGAAACAATTTCTCAATGTGACGTTTCAACAAGTAAAAGGAAAAACAAGCATTGGAGCTAAATAAATAATAAACTTAAAATATAGTTTATTATTTATTTAGCTCCAATTCAAATGAGTAACAACAATCCTTGGCAATGTTTTTTTCTTCCTCCTAGCTAACTTTCCACAAACACTAGAAGTTAAAAAGTAAGTTCATATTATTTCATATAAAAAGTAAGTACATTTTAATTTTTAATACCGTCATTAAAAAGATTGAGATTTATTAATAGTTATTCATAACATTTAAATACATCCCTCGCTGATATAATTGTAGATCATTTAACGACATAAAGCGTAGATATCATTACGTAATAATATTCTCTTGAAATTCAGTTAGCATTTGTAAGTTAGTTACACAAAGTTGTGATTATTCATCATCATCACCGTCATCATCATCCTCTGATAGTCCACTGCTGGACATAGGCCTCCCCTGATACACCCTTATTTATTAGGGGGGTTTGGACCATTTCCCACCACGCTAGTCCAAGGCGGGTTGAGGGGAGGACCGACTTTTTACATGCCCATCCGACGCATGGATTATTATGCTTTTCAGACAATTGGGTAATCGGCCCAAAATGCCCTAACAAACTAGGAAACGACAATGAAAACTTGTTGAGTCCCCGTAGGATTCAAACCCATGGGTTTTACCTCCGGTTTCTAATGCACAAGCCCATACCACTAGGCTACGAAGGCAGTTCAGTTGTGATTATTGGGTACTTTTTTTTTAACATATTAATTAAACTACTCACCTTATAATTAATAGAAAGAGCAAATTACAGTTATCACCCGTGGTATAAAAAATAGTTAACAAAATCGGAGCCCTGCAAGCAAAGCAATTTTGTATAAAAAAAATACTAAAATAAATCAAGCATACGCTCCGAATAGTCAGTATAAAGAGCCGTCTCATGTAATTGCGTTTTCATGTAATTTGAATATACAAAGAATTCAAAGCCAATTGAGGAAACATATGTGAGAAAGCGTGGCCGTCTCTATATTGAAAATAAATATTTTGTAATAAAACAGTTTTAGTAAACTGAACTGTTTTGTTCGCAATTTATTAGGCGGAATAATTGCATTTGCCACGTTTTACGACCCTCTGAAGACTGTTAGAATGTACAGCAGAGCAAGCAATTAAGGCACAACTTAAAGCATTCACAGATAATTTAAATACATTTTTAGTAATACCTAAAGTAGTATCAACTCTACCACTAGGCTACGGAGGCAGTTCAAATCCTTTATTTTACTGGATTTTCTTCATATTAATTCACTTCAATAAGATCTCGTCTACACGCTTCGATTTTAACACCAGCGTACTGTCCTACGACCTTTTTTCACAGCATATTTTGCTTAATTGTGTTTTAGTTCTATATCTATTTGGACATATTTATGTCCCCAGTTTCAATATCTGTGATGTTACAAAAACAGAATTTTGTACCACCCATAACCATCCTCTGTTGCAGAGTTCGCTACCAATGATGCATTAAGTTTGGAAGAGCTTCCATTGAGCACTAAAGAGTTAGGCCTCTTAGCTTTCCACGAGCTGAACATAGCCTCAGTTATATTTAGTCACGTCACTATAATAATAGAAAGATTTCTAGTGGGACAATTGTTTTATACTGTTTAAACTTAGAATTACTTACTTAGTGTTTTGTAAATTGAAGATTTAAAATAACTTCTCAAAATGCCGTTTTAAAAATTTAGAAGACCAAATAATACGGAAAATGATTTTGATAAAAGCGTAAACCATAACTAATTCAAATATTTTTATACATATTTTTATGTTGCATAAATAAGAAAAACATAGCTTTTATCGTGTTCTAATAACAATTTAAATCAGTATTAATAATAAACTATAATATTAGTATTAGTAATTTGTGATGTTCAGTAGTTGGGTGGTTTATATTGCATTCCTGATCGTGCAATTTCATATTAATTTATAAGTTGATTATCAAGGCACTTGCATGATTCTATACGATTTAATAATTATATTAAAAAATAAAAAAAAATATTTGTGTTATGTATCGGTTAAATTTAACAATGTAAACATTTACAAACAGTTGTTTAGATTCTACAAATAGACACTCTAATTTTATTTTTCAAATCAAATGTAAGTTTTGTTTTTTATTTAGAGACACTTTTACTTTACCTTTTTAAATGAATAAATGAACTCAAAAACTGTACATCTTTAGTCTTTATCTACCAAATCTCTATATCTACCCAAAATGCATTTTACATTTAATTTAGATCAAATTGGCCTTTACAGCATGAAACTTTAATGCATATTTCTGAAGATATTAAGTATCGGCATTGCACACGTACCAAAGCCCGGGTCACTAGTATTTAACTAAAACAAATTTTATACACCTTCCGTACAAAACGTCAATGTTATGTGTAATTAATAAAAATTGTTATTTTATTTTATACATACATTAATAGACAGGCCACAGCTAATATAAATTTCTGGTTATAAACAAAATCATTATTTTAGCCAACATTGTTTTATAATCATAAATTTTGAATACAACGTTACGCATCGTCTTCAAAAATTTGTTCAATAAATTTACTAAATAAAGTGCGTGAAGTCAAGTGAATTTTTAGACAAATTTAAGCTTTATTTACAGAACGACCTTTTTTGCTAGATTTTTTAATATGTTTGTAACACAGTGGTGTTTTCACATTACTGCTTTGCGGTCCGAAATAGGTAACAACCCAGACGGTCCCTTGTAAAAAGTGGACCTTCCAGTAAAATAATATTTAAAAGTAAAGTAATTTTTATTTACGCTTTAGATATATTTTACTCTCATGCAAATAATATCAACTTATATATAATATTTTCATGAGTCTTTCACATTGACAATATATTTGGTTTTTCTAAATTCGATATATTATTTAGCTGGAAAATCATCGAGACTGTTCAAAAACCCGTTTATTTAAACTTTGATAAAACAAACAGAAATGTCTTAAAACGAAAGAGATTAAAAGTTTAAGGTTAGACATATAACATATGAGATCAGACTGTCCTCTGCCGCAGAGGTTATATCCTTTAAGTTAAGGGTTGACGTAATCGAGGTTTGAAAACCTTCATTTTCCTGAAGAAAATTCTCTTACTTGTTTTCGTGTTGTCACCTTAATACAAGATCGCAAATAAAAAAATATATACAACCTTTTTTAATATTGTAATCATTATATTAGTAGCTAACTTTAACTCTTAGAAAATTAGTCTCCATCATTGCTTTTGAAAAATGCAGCACAATATTTTTTTTTTGAGTACAATGAATATAAATCAACTTTTCTGCATTATAATGAATTCTGTAGAGAAGTGAAATAAATATAAAAATGAAAATAAAAAGTTCTTTCAATATTTATAAAATTGTGC
Organism: Lamproptera curius; assembly: GCA_029286875.1. NCBI lineage: Eukaryota > Metazoa > Arthropoda > Insecta > Lepidoptera > Papilionidae > Lamproptera > Lamproptera curius. The sequence goes on from JAGSMT010001183.1 coordinate 131,156, forward strand.
ATTGTCGTAGTAGACATCGTTAAAACTAACGATGTCCACTACGACAATGTTTGCTGCATACTTTTTTCTACACTCTACAAATCACTAAACCACTCAAGCAATTTTATCTCCGTTTAACATTCCGATGAATTCTTTACTCTTTTTGTCTTAGCAGGATATTAAACAACATGACATATTCCTTAACAAAAAAGCTGTTAAATACACAAAATAATTATCTTAAATTATTGGATCCACCTTTAATTAAGTAAGTAAACAAATAAAATGTCAATTATCCGTCGTCAAACTTTGAAGCTGTAATTTTTATTAAAAAAATACCAAAGAAACTTTATATAAATTATTATTTCTCTAGGTATAACGTCACTTTTAATCCTGCCAATATTTTAAAAACCACACCCAGAGACTGTAATGTTCAACAATACGAGCGAAGCGGATTTACAAGCGCGCGAATTGGCATTAATAAAATTGAGATTTGAGCCGTTATAATCCGGAATTTATGAGTACTCAAATGTTTTGATGAAATTCAATTAGTTTTCAACCACGATAAAAGCATAAAATGTAATTTAAATATTTTGTAATAGTTATAGCGATGTAATCCTGTTTAAATGGTGATTAAATAATTTATAATTAGTTTTATATATTATTTTATGTATATTATATAAATCTAACAGCGAGGTGAATGAAGCGTTTGTATGTGTATCAACTGCCTTCACGGCCACAATTATAACTAATAACAAATTTCGACTGCCTCTGTAGCCTAGTAAGTTAGGGCGTGTGCTATAGAAATCGGAGGTTGTGGGTTCGAATCCTGCGGGGAGTCACCGACTTTTTATTGTTGTTTCCTAGTTGTTTAGGGGAATTTGGGCTGATAGCCCAATCGTCCGAAAAATAATATGATTCATGCGTCGGACGGGATTGTAAAAAGTTGGTCCACCCACCAATCCGCATTGGACCAGCGTAGTGGGTTACGGTTCAAAAACCTCCTAATAGATGCAGAGGCACACAGTAGTTGAGGCCTATGTCCAGCAGTGGACTGACATAGGCTGATGATGACGATGATGATAATAAAAACATTTGCGAAACTCAGGTTTTTTAATCGCATAGGTTCAAATAACAAGGCTTTATTAGTTATAAATTTTAGGTAGACATCTAAGTAAGTACTAGGTACCATTCGGAAAGCCTGCCTGGACTTCCTTTAATGTACCAGTAGAGTTTATTGAAGCGTAAATAAATTAAAGCATGAATAAAAAACTCAGCTGTGAAATGTGGCGACAGCTTTTATTAATATTCACATATGAAGTTAGTATAGACTCTTTAAAAAGTAATAATTTCATCTGAAATTTCTATTGATATTGCAAACGGCATTTCCTGTTACATGGAAAAATGCTTGCCAGGCAACTTGCGAAACAATTATAATTGAAACTTTGTTTGATTTTAAAGTCATATTCTTTCTTAAAAGATTGCTATATATAAACAATAACATATGAAATATATTTGTATAAATGTATGTACGTATATAATTTAATCGTTTATATTCGTTTTCTGCCTCGTAGCCTAGTGGTGATGGGCGTATGCTTTAGAAACCGAGGTTGTGGGTTCGGATCCTGCAGGGACGCAACAAATTTACATTGTTGTTGTTTCGTAGTTGGTTAGGTAATTGAAGCCGATCACCCAATTGTCTGAAGTAAGATGATCCATGCGTCGATGGGCATGTAAAATTCGGTCCACCCACCAACCGCATTGACCAGCGTGGTGGGATACGGTCCAAACCCCTAATGTAAGGGTTGTATTAGGGAGGCCTATGTCCAGCAGTGGACTAACGAGGCTGATGATGTGATATCCGTTTTCTGATGAATTTACTTCTGGTATAGGAACCATCTTTGTATTATACGGGACGTTTATATCTACACATGAAATAAATTTCTTTAAAAGTACTACACAAATTATTCTTTCAGGAAGAAGTGGTGAATCTAACCCAAGTTAGATAATTTATGGGTTTGTTTGTACGGTAAAACCATTTCCGTTTATTGAAAGATTTATGTACCTGACCTTAACCCTCAGAGGGTTTGTGAAAGAATATCGATTTAGGTTACAGAGGAACTTGTGAGAGAACAGTTTTCGAATGTGAGCGAAGGCGCTCGGCGCGAGGAAGTTCACATTCACAGATTATTCTTGTATTACGACAAAAAGTTGTTGACATACTAATTAAGATATATGATGTCACTAAAGTAAGTAAATCATTCTTAAATTTAAATTATTACAAAAAAATATACATTTATTAAGTTATCATATGCAGGTAAAAGTAAAGGCACTAGATAAAAAAAAAATTCGAATCGAATTGTGTACACCTACGAGGTCTGTTCATAAAATAATGAGATTTTTTTAATAATTATTAATGTTTCTATTGAGATTCTATTGACAGTGCCAACCTCATTACTTTACTACTTTTTCACATTTGTGCTAGGGTTTTTTCCGATCTTCTAAGCAGTACTGATGCACTTTTTGGCATGCCCTTGAACTCTCTCATTCCCCTCGATTCAGTTTGTATTTCCTTAAACGTCGTTCTTTGATGAGTGTTTTCAATCATAGTAATAGGAAAAAGTCATAGTTGGCAAATCTGGTGAATACAGTCCCTGAGGAGTGATCGCGGTGTTCTTAACGAGCATCCATGAATGGGTTTTCGTATCTTTAAGTCTCCTTATTTACAAAAAATTTGCAAATTAAACGTCTCATGTCTCAGGGCGACGAGCGGATTTGAGGTTTCTTAGGTAGCGATTCTAATGGACAGATAAACGTCCTTCTCGCCTTGTTACTTTCATTTATGAATAAAATTATTATATATTTATCAGCTATTATTATAATATACATTACAGTTTAACAATAAATAATGAATGCAACATAGTTTTAATGATATATGTCAATCATTTCGTACAGTTCTATGGCTATCGTGAATAGATAATATAATTATCTTATTCCTATGAATAACAACTATGTATAAATGTGATTATATATATAAAAACTATATTACCCATTAAAAAAGCTATCAAAATTAGGTTTTCCGTTAAACAGCAACAAACATCCATACTCGACCAACTGTATTGTAGTTGGACATTTACAAAATAAATACAATTAATCAAGCTTCATTGTGCATTACGCTTCGCGCCAATTAACGCCGTCACAACATAAATGGCTCTCAACTGCAAATAAAAATTACTGTGATTGTGAATCTGAATCACAGATTGGGGGCACAGATAAACAATTAAATTTGTTTCCATTTATATGACTCGTCTCGTTATCCTTATAAAACCGTTAAAATATACATTTTTAAATTAATACAATTTTTAAAATAAATTGTAATACAGATATTTGGTCTCGATTTAAGACATCATATAAATGGGCTAGTAATATAAATTCTGCATAAACATTAAATATAATGTCCTTCAAAGATAACTCATTTTATCACATTAAATACCTTTATTAACGTTGATATATTGCGGCGGAAATATTCAGTTCAGTTGTACGTTCTTTGTTAAGAGATTTATGTAGCTATCCTCAACCTTTTGAGGGTAAACTTTATTGATACAGATTACAAAAACGAGAAAATAACTACGCTCGCAAACTGTTTACATATAGAAATTGAGAAAAAATATTTAAACTATGTCCTATTTTGGCATCCTAAAAAAGCATTTTTGAAGTTGTAAAGGTACTAACGATTGTATAAAAAATAAACAAAATATTTTTGATATTCTAAACTTAAACAGGGACGTGTTAATATTTACTATATATTACATTTGAATCCGATCGCCTTAATAAAAATTTAAAATTAGGGTACAGACGACAACTCGATAAAATTAAAGTTTAGTTAATTTTTTATAGACTTGGTTACATGCTTAATTCGTATCTGTATATTATTCTATATTTTAATTTTCACTTATAGATTTTGACTCAATTTAAACTTTTAAATTCAAATAAACAGAATATATACAATGGTGATCTGAAAAGTTTCCGACCTCAACTCAAAGATGGCGCCACTCGTTAATAAAAGCTGAGAAATGAGTTGTGCATATTTTAACATTTACTTACCAAAGTTTCGGCCACTTTGGACGCGCAGTTTTATATGACTAGGTCGTTTGAGTGAGTAGAAGTGAGTGTTTTGTGAAAATGGAAAAATTGAGTATCTAGCTGTTATTAATTTTTGTTTTGAAAGGCAATACGCCTATGCAAATCAAAGATGAGATTGACTCTCACGTATGGGGACTCTGCACATCATTTACCACAGTGAAATTTTGGGCAGCTGAATTTAAACGTGGTCAGTAAGAGCTTGGAGACGATGAACGTCCGGGACGTACAAAACTGCAACTACTGACGATAACATTGCTAAAGTTCACAAAATGGTGTTAAATGACCGCCGAATTAAAGTGAGAGAGATAGCAGAGGTTGATGAAAGTGTCCAAAGAACGTGTTTGTCACATATTGTAACAAGATTTAGACATGAGAAAAGCTGTCCGCGCGTTGGTGCCGCGTTTGCTCACATTAGACCAAAACATGTTCGAATGAATATTTCAAAGCTCTGTTGGCGCAGTTTGGCGCAAGCATTATACGTCCGAAACAAAACTAAACGAAACAAGTGGGTTCTCCTTGCAGTCCACTGTTTTGATCAGTAGTTCCAAAAAGCAAAACTGTTTTTCGGCTGGAAAGTGATGGCGACTGTTTTTGGGATAGTCATGGAGTTGTCTTTATAGATTATCTTCAAAAAGAAAAACCATTACAGAGAGCATACTACGCATCATTATCTTGACGAGCTGAAGGCACAAATTGCGGAAAAACGGCCACATTTGCAGTAAAAAGAATCCAGCTCACCAAGACAACGCGCCGTCTTTACACCTCGAGCGGTTGCCATGGTAAAAATCCACGAGTTACGGTTTCAACTGGTTGACCATCCGACTCACTCACTGGATCTGGCCCAAGCGACTTTTTTGTTCCCTCATCTAAAACTCTCGGAACGAATTTCTTTCGGGACAAAGATTTTCCTCAAATGAGAGGCAATCACCTGAACAGTTATTTTGCAGAGAAAAACGCCAAGTACTATTAGGTCGGGTTACAGAAATGGGAGCATCGCTGGAGAAGTGTGTAGAGTTACAAGGAGACTATGAAAATAACAAATAAAAAAGTAAGAAAAAATCTTTTATCATTGTTAGGTCGGAAACTTTTCAGACCACCCTCGTATATTAAAAATATATGACCATTTCCCGTACTCTTTTTTGTTTTTACGCCCGAAGATATGTTTATTTCAGAGGGAGGCAGATTTCATACCTGTGAAATGTTATACATGGAGTCTATATCCTGTTATCAGAAATTTAGTGCCTAGTGACACAAATTTCTGACTTGGAGGACAATATAAATTTTTTGGTCTAATATTGGAACCACCCTTCGCACATATACCTAAGCAACATTAAAACTCTTAACATAGAAAATGTAATTTTTCATTGCTTACACAATATCTTATTTTTTCTTATTTTGGTGTGTTTTTATTACTTAACTTAAACGTTTCTTTGAGATGACGACTAAAACTGATATCAAATTCAAACTTTAGAAATACTTAAGCGTACTAATAGGGGTCTATTTATTGTCAGAATAAAAAAGATGAAGTTATTTGCAATAAATTCAATTTCTGTTTGATACGTTCATAAACGATTGATTTTGCGGTAATTAATGCTTTAATTTTCTTTTACTCTTTTATTCTAAAAAAGCGATGTCTTCGTTTTCTTTGTATAACAAAAATATATATTCTGCATTGTGAATTAAAATACGAATACAATAATTGGCAATGCATAATATTTTTTTACCGTTTTGTTCTTTAAAGTGATGTTTTATTTTACTTAAACATGTTAACGATAAAATATTATATATTAAAGATAAAATATTTTAGTACTAACGATTTTAGTACAAAAATATATAGGTGCTTAATATTTTATGCCTTGTCGTTCGTTTGTTGTTGTTACGTTCAAAGCAATATTTTTAAATTTACTTTAATGTAAATTATTAAATTTGCCTTCAAAATGTCATCTTTATTATAAACCTTCGTGAGCCTTTTTTTAAGAAAGTTAATTAAGCACTTTTATGTGCGTTGCTATTTGTTGTGTCTTGAGTTTTAGGCATTGGCATTCTTGTATAATAATAAATTAAAGTTCTGATCCGTTTATTGGAAAGGGCAGATCGGTTGATTCCAAAACTTATAATCAGTTTCTTCCAGAGACCAGCAGATTCCATCACCATAAAAACAAAAGGTAAAATATCTGTTGAAAAAAGTTGACATACAGCCTTTTAGTTATTGGAAGTTTAGGTTTTACTATTTCTCTTAAAAAGTTATATCTTTCTGTGTATTATTGGAAGATGTTAATAAGCAGGTATTACTAGCACTAAGACTTATTTTGTAGTCATCTGTGACTGAAAAATGTACATATTCCATTTGAAAGCTTGTAGATGTCTTAGTGGTTTCATAAGAGTGTATACGTGTTTTGGATGCATGTATATTATCCCTATGAACATATAAAATAAGTCTTGAATACTTTTCCTGCCCATGTATAAATAAAGGAAGGAAAACTTGTAAACTTTGAAACTACAAATAAATGGCACTGTGAAATTGTAATTTAACGCATGTTTTATCTTAACCGTTAGACTTTCATTTATTTTAATTCAATTCAAGGAATTTTTGCAAATCTCGATAAGAAAGAAACTGATAACTGATTCTCGTCGCGTTTGCGGTAAAACCTCGCTTCCTCAAATCGTTTTCATTCAGTTCAAGTATATAATAATAAATTCGGTAACATGTTTTCAACAGTTAATTTCATTGTGAAGAATTTGTTAACGAAAAGTTCAGTAATACAACATGTAAGAACTCTTTTTATTGTTTTTGCAATTTATTTTTGGCATAACCCAATATACATTCAGTTACTTTGTTTAGTATATGTCAAAATAAATCGCTAAAGACTTCGAATAAAATTGACAGCGATTCAGTTGTGACACGCTGCTGCACAAATTGAGGAAAGCCGTGATAAACAAATATAATAATAAGAACAATTATGTATAAAATTGTTTTTAACAACATTTAATTATTGTTACCAAAAAAATTTATATGCGTTCTGCATTTATTCTAGGACCAAATATAAACAATATTTTTTTAAGATGGTGTTGTCACATTTGAAACTAAAATATTAAAAATAGCACAGTACAAAAATGTTACACTTGCTTATTAGACATCAAAAAATTCCCTGCGTTTCGAAAATAGACGCCTTTGACCTGAGAAGAACCGGCGAAAGAAAATCAGCAGACAATTATTTGCCATCTTTTGTAATTAAAAAAATAATATTTCAAATACAAAAATTTTATTGTTAAAAAAATTCCTAATTGGTAGGTGCGTTTCATTACAAGGTTATATTATTGTTAAAAAGTACATTTAACCAGTAGCAACCTTCACCGCATAAACGTTTCTTGCCAATTTTTTAAAATTTATCAATAGTTCGTAGATTTTGAACGTTTAGAGGAGTATTGAGTTTAGAGTACTTGTAAAATCATATACATTGCCCTAACATTCTGCGCAGTCTAGTTTCAGAAAGAACAATGTTATGTCTGTTATTGTATTTTACACTTGTGAAAAATCATGCCTTACAAAATCATCTGTACATATGTAAAGCTGTGTATAAACTTGTGGTAGTCTATTCTATCACCCAAGGTTTACTTTATATACATATAAAAGTTATTTAGTTATCATTTTATGGTTTATTTTAAAAATAAAATATTGGGTTTTGTAACCTTTCGTTAAATATAAACTTGTTGCCAGATTAAGCGTTGATTATTTTATCTTACCATGATAATATTTAATAAGAAGTCTTTCTATAAAAAGTAACACACATTAATAGTAAAAATTTTAGTTTAAAAGCATTAAAATCTCATTTATTATTCGTTTTGAATAGAACAATGAGTAGTGCTTCTCTGAACGGAAACAGATAAGAGGCTTAGGCTCGCAGCGTTATTTGGAAAAAGATTTTCTTCCTAACAGTTTTTGTCTATATAGTTTGTCTAAAATTTTTGTTAAAGGATTGATATTTATATATGATTGTCCTCTGAGTATTTTATTACTTGGTGCTTGAAGGTTTTAGATTAAACTAAACGTAAGCTATTGTAAATAATACACACATAATTAATTATAAATCATGCATATTTAATATTATCGTTTTAACATAATTAAATATAATCATTTGGTAATAAAAGAGTTGCACAATTGTGTAAGCGTCCTATGCAAAAGTGTTGCCATTCGTTGATAATAATTTATATATATATATGTTCATGACAGGCTAGTTGTTTAAATTCAAGACAAATATAACAAAAAATAAACGCTACATTGAGTAAATTTATCATTCTAACTCGTTCTAGGAATGTTGATGCTTGCCGCTGAAATATGTGCAAGTGGGTTAGGAAGTTCTTTTCCTCTGACATCCCTTCATTGAAAATTGAAAGACTTATGTTGGTCCAGATATGTCCCTAACCTATTTAGAATAAGCGTAATTAATACCGATTGTGATAACCATAAAATAACTATTCGATGTTGCTTTCGCGAACTATTCTTATACGTTTAAATGTAGGTGAAATGATTGATAGTGTATTGTTTATAAATATGAAAGATCCAAAATACATTAATAATAATCCCATTACAACTAGAATCATTTTTTAAATTACTTAACATAAAGGGTCCGTCGCCGACTAGCGTAGAGAGCAGACATGTGCATAGTATTTTTCTAAAACATTTTAAAATCAAATGTGTACCGGTTCTGTAAAACTGAACTTAATCTTCCTATACATTAAGTGCTTTTTTATGTGCACAACTGAAAGAGACTGATTGTGCAATGCCGCTGACGAAACAAGTACGTGTCATACAGTGTGCATATCAGTAAGCGGAGCGGGTAACACAAATCTTATAATTGAAAATTAAACATGAGTTTAATACGATGACCAAATAAAGCAATGAATACATTTAATGGTGCAAGTACTTCTCAAGCTGATCTATCAAAATATATTGGCTCAAACATTGAGTCGGAAATGTATCAATAAGGAAAAAAAAGTGTCTGAAAATGATTTTGCATATTAGTTCAATGAATTTATAAAGAAAATTCGTCATATAATTATAGACTTTGGAAAGTCACAGGGGGAAGTTAAAACAATTAAACAAGACATTTCTTCTATAAAAATGCAGATGATTGATATTATGAATATAACAGAGAACCTTATTATAGAAAATATAAGGCTTAAGTTTTGATTAGAAAGTCTAACAGGAACCGTTCAACAAACACGAGAAAAAACAAAGTCGCTGGAAAACGTTGTAAAAAACCAGGAATCCACTTCTATTTCTTTAGAGCATTGTACAGCCCGAACACTATGGAAAAAAGAGAGCGAACAGAACGCAGTAGGAATATAATTATTTTTGGAGTCGATGAACCACATTGAGATAACGTGGTAAAAAGAAAAGAAAATGACTCGGAATGAAGTCATAAAATTATACCATCTATTCACCCTCAGTGTCCAAGACAAGACAAAATCTTACTCCTTGGAAAATAACCCAGACGAAACACTCCCACTGAATAGACTCGAAAGAAAGTGTTATAACTACTACCTTACTATGAGTGCTTTTTCGTAGAACAGTTTAACATACAGATTTGTTTAGATCAGTCACCCAATCTATAACAAGTTATGACAAATCTTCGAGAAGAGCGTATACAGCGAACACAGGATGGGGAAAACTATTTTTACATAAAATACATTAAGGGCATACCTAGATTAATAAAACAAGATGAAGAAAAACTAGATTTCTGAGAAAATGCTGTAGCCTGCAAACTAAAGACAGTCAACACAGATTATTTGTAAAATTTAATAAAAAGACTATAAAATGTTTTTATTCAAATGTGCGCAGCTTTGTGAAACCCTATCTGGGTTTTACCAATTGGATGAAGTCTTGTGAATTGATGTAAGTAATTTACAATTGTAATATTTTGAAAAAGTAAATTTCTTTAACCATTAAACCAGTGCCACTGAAAAATGACGTTCACAAGCTAAAAGGTTACCTGAAATCGAAATAACTTTTATATATTTTAAATATCAAATCTTAGTAATCAAGACTTATGAATAAAACACGTAGAAGTAAAGGGAATGCATTTAAATAATTATCATTAATGTTATTATTATGTATTTATTTAATATATTAATTATGATACTGCAAGTACCGGTCCAAAACCGCCTAATAGATAGGGGTGTATTAGGGGAGGCCTATGTCCAGCAGTGGACTATCACAGGCTGGTGATGGTGAATGAATGACTGCAAGTACCGTATTCATTTTAGGTATATAGTTTTAAAGACTTAAGCATATATAGGGATATAGGGACAGAGAAAGTGACTTTGTTTTATACTAGTAGTGAAGAGCACTTAATCACGCAAAAATCCGTTATAAATAAATTAAAAGAAATTAAATGTAACTTATATACAAAAAATATTTAAATTACAATGATATTTAGGTAATTTAAACACTTCAGATATTTTATAAACAAAACATAAATTGAACAAAAGTACACGATTTTCTACAAAATATTTTCAAGCAAACACATTAAGATACGTCCAATCTATGTGAAATAAGCGTTATTTGACATAAGGGTCAAATCACGTCAAGTGGTGCAAGCAAGTGTCACTTGATGATGGAAAGATTATTAAAATACATTTTTCGAAAGAAAAACTTAACATTATTTCTTAGTTAATCGCGTAATCTGTAGCAAACTATAGACTTAATAGCTAATTTCTTAGTGCGCAGCACTTGTACCGCTCGTGATGCGTCATATAAAAAATCATATTATTCAAACTAAAATGCAAATTACTTATGAACTTAATTTGGGAAGTATTTCTAAGAAGTTTTTAAAATTTCTTTTGTTTATTTAAAAGTTAAATAAAAATGTATTAGTAAACTAATAAAATGTGTACAATAATTGCATAAAATTTTTGATATAAAACTGCAATTGCTGAAAATTTTGTAAAGTTATCTTTAACACTTTCTTTAAAATTAGTTTTTGAATGTTTGTTTTTAAAGAAAGTATTGTTTAACTCAATATTTTCAAAAACTGTTATGTGGGATGATTATTAGATATGTCTACATTCAAAAAATATATTTTAATAATATTTCCATCATTAAGTGGTAAAAGGGGGGTCCACTTTACGTGATTTGACCCATAAGTAACAAATTTCAAACTAGGGTGTACCGCTGAACTTTTTTTGCTACCATATTTAAGTACAAGCGTATAAAACTTGTTTTGTAATAAGGAAAAAATAGTACTTGATTTGGAACATACATTGGTTCTGGTCTATTCATAAATCCGCGTTTTGTAATAGGCGGTAAAAGTCATCCGTGATTTAATAAATTTCTAGCATCTAATCCATCAATTGAATTAAGTTTACCGTTTCTGTTTTATAGTCGTTCCAAGCTGTTCGCTTTGTCTATAATCCGTTTAAAGTTAAAAGCCAACCTTAGGTGAACTTGGAACGATGGGTAAAGCTAATAAATAAGGTGGCCGATTGTACCAACGGGTTGGAATTTTATAACAGATAAAAATTAAGCGAAAAGTGCAATGTATTTTAGAAATTCCATCTCCGAAATCTGGGTAGATTCTTTAATGAAATAGTTCGGTATAAAATAAAAAAATACTCAAGTTTACAGTGACGTATAGTCATACTTATATGTTACAGTACCTTTGGATAATGTAACTTAAAAGCTAAAAAAGTGTGTTAAAAATGAAAAAAGAAGGTAATAATTTATGCAATATAGAAAATATGTTTCCCCTTTTTCTTATAAAGAACAAGGCCAAATTTTTATTAGCATTTAATAAGAAAGCCAAGCGATGCGACGATTCAAATAAAACTTTTTCAGGCAATGTATTTATTCCACTTCATTACGTTAGCGGTGAAAGCTGGGTTTTATCAATAAATCTCATACAAAAATTTTATAAGTGTCGCCTACTTTAACAGTTTAGGAGTGAAATCCATAATCTACGCTGTTAAATATATCGAAACGAATTTGTCTTTTTAGTGCAATATCAATGTTACCATAACGGAAATGCAGTGATAAATTAACTTATAAAAAGCTACTTTAATATAATAATTTAAATATTTTCAAAACATGTGGAACTCTCGTAAAGCCATCGCAACATAATGAAGTTACGGCGATGGTAGAAAAGGTTATATTTTGTGCGTAACAACATTTTCATTTTAAACTATAAACCGCCATAATACTCATGAATAATTAAAGCGTCGCAATGTTACGCTCGGGAGGGTTGTGAACAATCTACATATATTGATTTTTCGAAAACTCTAAATTTGCCACCATCTTGTTCGACCGCGCTTCCCAATAATAAACAAAAATAAAATATTTATGCATACACGCAACCACCGTAACGAATAATTTTATTGTGAATATTTTTAGAAATATAGGTTTTTATTACATTTTATCTAAATATATGACTTTTATATATAAAAGTACGAATCATTGAATAGAATTTCAGTGTTAATTACAAACTTTTTGTACTTGTTATTATAAACTCAGGGACTTTGTTTCTATGAAATATTTTATCTCGCTAAAAGCTACTGAGCATGCGCAGTAAACAATATAAATGCAGGATTTGAGGTTCGTGAGTCACGGGGACGTGGCTCAAATGGTAGAGCGCTCGTTTAGCATACGAGAGGTACCGGGATCGATACCCGGCGTTTCCACGGTTTGGCTTTTTCCAAGAATACAACTAAAATGATACTCTTGGAAAAAGTTATAGTGATTTTGCATCTTTTAACTCTCAAAGCTATTTTTTTTTTAAATTTGAACGTGATTCATTCAGATTTTTTATATAAATTTTTACAATATAAGGCTACATTAAAAGCAAAATGGTTTTATTTTTACGTGGTCAAAAAAATTTTAGTATTGTGAAGAATATTTTAACATGTTAATAAAAATGACACACAAAGCTTTGGTTATTACATCTACTTCACTGTATACTTCTAAGATTACTCCAAATAATTTATTAATTTAGTACTTTATTGTAGTTGATTAATTTATAGACAATATTTAAAGAAAGTCTGGCAAGAATAAATAAAAAAACTTTTAGATCAAAACAATGAACGTACCTAGTGAATAGTTTTCATTGTTATCGAATTTGTGGTATCCTGTTAGAGTTGTAAAGTGGAATCTTATGTTTGATTGACCCATTTATTTTCTTTTATCATTACAAATCATGTCTCTACCTGATGCGCTCAAACAGGTATTTGATAAACTAAAATGATTAGACCTAGAATAACGATGTAATATTTCAAAATTTAACGATAAACTCATTGAATTGAATTAAAAGAGAACGATGGTCGTCACCTCGTTTCATATTTTAATATAATAAGCTATGATATTTTATAAATTTATATTTTATTTTGAAAATCAATGCTATGTTATTTGACTAACTAACACAAATTAATCAACATCATCTGGCTACGATATATACACAAGTAAAGAAGAAGCTATTTCTTGTTTTAAACTTTCAAAACAAAATATTGATTAAATAAGTAATACATAATGTTACTAAAAATAACCTTGGGGCTCCTTGCAAAGAGGCTAAGAATTTTGAAAATTGAATATATTGCCTATGATTAAACAAAAATATAACCGTTATTTAATGACGTATAATTCGGTAAATAACATTTACTTTAAAAATGTGATAACTATTCGGAAATTACGTTTATAAGTTACTACAAAACGTCTTTAAATTCTCAATTCTGTTCAGTATAGCATAGTCTACGGTGTTCGTAGAGCCGATGCTCATTATCTTAGACTCCCGTAGCAATGTCGATCATGTGTCGAACTTGTGATCTACAAAGACGTGAAAATTTCCCTTTTTTTACTTTATTATGATATTAATAAATAATATGTTTTCGATTACATATATATATTATAATAACTTATGTTTTAAATAATCAATTATAATAATTTATGCCGGATTAAAACGTACTGGGTCATAATTTAGAAAGCGTGATCTCAGTAACAAGAGGATTTCCGGTATTTTTATGTGTTTATATTACGTAGTTCAAAATATTAGGTGCTCGTCTATATACTTTATTCTATAAAAATAATTACCTTCATTTATACATGTTTTTATGAACTCTTTTTCGTAAAAGAAACTTAACAAGATTAGTTTATGTTAGAATTACTTAACATAACAAATGTTGTTAAAACTGATCAATTCTTATCGCCAAAGTATTTTTAAAATTTATGTAACTTCAATGCAAACACAACTAAATGATTCGAAAGTGATAGTCGCCTAAATTAATTTTTTATACTTATGAACAGAAAATCTTAAGTCCTAACGAAATGGTGAGGCAGCTGATGTGTCTTGAACTTAAAAAGATCATTATAGTATTTCAATTTTATAAATTATTAATTTTTGCTATAATATATCTAATAACTTCATAAATCACATCATTCCATATGTACTTTTCGCCGAAGCAAAATTCAAAATTAGAAAATAGAAAGATGTTTCTAATTTCAAATTAAAAAAAACCCTGACGGTTATTCCAAACACATTCAAGTACAGATATTTTCCATCTTAGTTTGTCCAGGATCATGGATGCTGGAAAGATTCCGAAACTTTTGATACTTTTTAAAACACAAAACATATAAAAGCAGCCCATACGTATACTGCACAGATGTCTACAGTAAACACATTCAAGTTATTGCTCTACCAAAAATATAAATAGTCCATTAACAAAGGAAAATCGAGCTTTGTTTTTAAAACAATGGAGGAGTAAAACAAATAGAAAGGTTTAACCTTGACGGTTATAACATAAAACACGGCTAATAAAAGGAGCGACATTTAATTTGTTAGATGGTTTGTTTGTATTAAATAAATTGGGCGAGTGATATTTACCTAAATTAGGGATATTTTTTTTTAGTTATAAGCAATATTTTATAATTGAAAAGTTTATTTTTAATTCAATTTGTATAATTTGAGACTTAATTCAATTTCGTCAGTACACATAAAAAAACGTATTTTAAAATCATAAATTCCTGTTAAATCAAAACGAAATGGAAATCTTTCTGAATTTTAAAATTTAAAATTTAACTCATTTAAAAGGGTAAAATATTCAATAGGCTTAAAATAATATTCACATAAGTAGAGAAAATAAACTACAAAGTGATGTTATAGACCATGAATTCCAAGACTTGGTCAAAGTCAATATACGAAAACATAATTAAACTGTTACTTTTGAATTTCAAATTTAAAATGCAGAAATTACGTGAACAAAATAATGTTACTTTTATATAGGTATGCAGTGGAAGAATCATAAACGTTATATCTGATGAAACCTACATAACAAAGTATTAAAGTGTATGCTATGTGTAAGAAAATCTCTTGGTTTAAGTTGCCTCTTTCTTCTCTCCGTTTATCGACAATTCTCTATTAGGCCATTATTCATTCAGTAGCGTTATATAAATAAACACAGTGTTCATCAGTTTAGTGTTTACTCGTACGGGCTTGCGCGTGTGTCGGGTCATGTAGTCTTATCCTGCGAGGATTCAACTACTTTTCATTGGTATCATCTGTAAAAAGTTATCATCCGATTGCCTGTTTAGGCACTACTTTTAAGTGAGATGATCTAAGCGTCTAACATATAAAAATTCGATTCTGCCCATGACCACTCTCTGGTCGTGTCGGTAATCTGTCCCCCTGGTTGATCTCTAATATAGATCGGTCGTTGCAGTCGAAATCATTTTTATTATTAAACTGTATTTCAAATATATGCCAAGTGCTTTTCTTAGGTGTGGGCCTTAAGTATTAATCTTTACTACATTATAAAATCCTCCTCAAAAAAGATAGTTCAAAAGATATTCATAAATATCCTGTAGTTTAGTTTAATTTTACATATACATTTTTTAAATAACTAATATTAGATGAATGAAAATTTAGCAGCTACTTCCACCGTTTCAATTGTACGTAGCCTAAATATCGACTGGAGCATTAACATTAGTAAACGGGCGAGAATTTTAATAATTACTCAAAATTTACATACGCACGGATTAAAGCTCGGTTCCCAGAAGAGGGAATCATTTGCGTGAGCGAACAAACAACATGTTAACGAGTATTTAATTGCGAAACAACTTAAGCGGAATGGCAAATTTAAAAATACATTCTAAATCAGAAAAACTCTCGTTGAGCAGTAAATGTTTATTTTTTATTTTATATGTAAAAAAAAAATTAACTGCCTCCGTAGCCTAGTGGTATGGGCGTGTGCTTTAGAAATCGGAGTTCGTGGGTTCGAATCTGCGGGATTCAACAAATTTTCATTGTTGCTTTCATGTTGGTTAGGGCATTTGGGCCGATCACCCAATTGTCTGATAAGTAAGATGATCCATGTGTCGGATGAGCATGTAAAATGTCGGTACACCACCAACCCGCATTGGACCAGGTGGTGATACTGGTCCAAAACCACCTAATGGATAGGGTGTAATAGGGAGGCCTATTTCAGCAGTGACTATCACAGGCTGATGATGAATGATGAATGAATGTATAAAAATATAATAATTTATGTAAGCTTAGTCGCAATTGGGTCGTGAAACATGAATTCGGTTCAACATTTATATGGTTAGTAATTAATAAGTAATAATTTATTATATATTAAAGTGGTCATTATAAGATTAAATTTATTTTGTTCTGGTTAACTTATATGTATTTATTAACATACAATGCTAAAGAATAACGCAATAAAGTATGTGTAAAATTGTTTTACTTTACTTTTCCAAATTTTCCAATGTTATTTTGACTTTACACTTATTAATAACTCATCCCGTCAACTATAAACATTATCAGGAATTGTCTACCATATAAGGGGTTACTTCGTGTTAAATGAAACTCGATTGATTCCGGTCAGTCCACCGATGGACAGTAGCGTCCTATAATCGCACGTCACCGCTTCCGATCGTCGGCTGTTTACTATCACAGGCTCATGATGATTGAGTTAGTTATTAAATTCATCGATAAGTGAAAAATAATATACAATTAGTATATATAAATTTTCACTTATCGATTATTACTTTATTTAACCTTTTAAATTTAAATGAACTAGTTACAAAAATGTACAGAAATTCTATTGACTTCCCCCAAACTATTTATGAAAGCTTGGAGTGTAAATTTTTAGTTCCATATTTCTAGTATGAATAGCCGATGGGTTTTCACGCTCGAAGAAATGCCAATATCAGAGGGCAGATTTCATTCGTGTAAAATGTTATGCATGGAGTCCTTACTTCCGACTGGGAGCGGAAACATGTTAGTAAGTTCTTGAGGTTTTCACGTATTCCATTTCCATACTGAATTTCTAATACCCAGCTGACTAAATTTAAAAGACATTAAAAAAGCTTATTTCTAAAAAACCGGCTAAAGCTACATAATTTTGTAATAATTATCAGCTCGCTTAACTTATTATTAGATTAATTTCTTTGAATTTGCCGGTTTATGTTTTTATTTTATGTATTTTTATATTATTTATTTTAATACATGATTTCTTTTAAACTATAAACTTAAAGTGCATAAATGAACAAATTATTTTAGAATATTGAACACTTCAACGTATTTTATATACAAACATATTTTTTTTTGTATTGGTATTTTTACCAACTACATATTTTACTTTAGATAATGTTGTTTTCTCTGTTAAACGTTCATAGTTTCTTTAATATATTATTTAACACTACTGCAAGATTCATAACATGTTTACATGAAAATGGTAGATGATAAACCATTAGTTTCTGTGTTTGGTCTTAGGATTCTTTTTTGATAATCAATGAGTTATAAAAAGTTTGAGTTGGGCTTACTACGAAACTTTAGACTTCAAATTTTTAACTAGTACTCATCATAAGCCTGTGTTAATCCGCTGGACAAAGGCCTCCCTCAATGTACGCCTTCTCCATTCCAGGTCCAATGCGAGTTGCTGGGTGGATCGACGGTTTACATGCCTATCCGACGATTGGAACGCAAATATCACTAAATTCCATTAAGCTACAATTACAACATACCTTTAAATTAAAAATCCTAACATCATTGAATTATTGATATCTTTAAAAAATATAAGTCTAAGAAATATTTCTTGTGAGCAAAAAAACTCGTCACTTCAATTTTAATTCAATCGTACATAATAAAAAAATTCGTAGCAAACTACTGTAGATTTATAGATGCAGACAAAGGCAGAACTTTAACGCTTTGTGCGACCTAAAGAACCCCGAAAACAAAAGAAAAGATCCACGCTGAATACTTACTAAAATTTATTTATAGAAACTGCTACTAAATTTATCTATCCTATATAGCTATTACTCCTCTCTAACATCAAAAATTAAGGTAAATTAAAAAATTCCATTACTTGCTTATATTTTAAAAGTTATTTTTTGTAGTTTAAACGTAATGTTCATGACATTAAAGTACTTTTTTGCATTCAAATGAAACTGCATTATCGTCAAGTGGTTCCCGTTATTTTAGATCTTTAAAATAAATTATATTTTATTCTTGCAAAACTGTCTTAAGTGTAGCGCAGAAATACAGCGCTTTCAGAAATGCGTATTGAGTGACAATATTATTCAACATTAAACAAATAATCGATAGATAATGGCCATTGCCAAAACGACTAAATACTTTTAAAACATCCAATTATTGTATGACAACTGTTATTAAAACATAGTCAGAATACTATTGCTAAAGCAGGCGCTTAGAGAAAAGAAGTCTCGATATTGTCATTATGTCTGTCCGAGATCGTGTATAAAAGACGGGTCTGAAATATAGCGGGAGAGATCCTTGTAAGCTGCTACCTGGGACGAAACTCTCCTCGTGTGTGATAAGTGTTGTGCATCTGTGATAGTGTTAGTGTGTTGAGAGGTGTTATGCATCGACTCGTCCATACTGTGAACATCGTGGTCTGTTGACGGGGTTACGTGAGCCATTTGAATGTTTGTAAATATCTTCTTTAAATTAACTTTACTATAGCTGAAGAAAGGAAACTGAGCGTTGAAGTTGCGTGTAGTTTAGACTACGGTAACCCGACACCGTAAAATTAGTAACTTACGAGCATCAAAATGATTGTTTCTCCAGTTGCCTGTTACTGATCTTAATGAGCGTAGCATATAAAACTTAGCCTATCCCGACAAACGACATATTTTTATTTTATTAGATTGCATGAACACGTGAAATTCAACTCTCGGCTCAACTAATTATTATAATATCCTAAATGCCCAAGCCTACGTTTAGCAAATGCGATTCACTGACGCTGTTAAAGATAGTCATATCATCCGGATTACAGATTTTAGATCAAAGGTTGCTTAAAACAAACGACAACATCAGATATCAAATTCATATGTAAGAATATACCAAATTTTCTTTTTAATCAGGTTTATTGACAAAAAGCTATTTACTTACTTTACCAAAGATTACCAAATTATAATGAAAAATTTCGTAAGTTTACATTACATTGTATTAAAAATAATAGGAACTCAAAGTACACTAACGTATCAAAATATAAGGATAAGTCTTTTCTTAAGCCTTATTCTAATTAAAAAAAGAAAAAGCAATTAATTTGCCATTTAGAAAACTGGGTGTTACACAATTTCTCTGTACAAATGTCAAGACCATAGAAACATAACATTTAATTATTATTAACTCATCAGTCGCTTTAAAATTTTAAGTTAAAACGCTTTTGAGCAGTAAGAGATCCTTCTGTAGAAAATGTGCTTTTACTGCTAAAGCACAGTTTTGTTAAGTGCAACAGTTTTCTGTGAAGAGGAGATAAAGTTAACATTACTTTCAGTTATAACACCTTGGTGATAACTTAATTGAGACGGTTTTGAATTAAATTAAAATTTCTCTCTAATCTGGCAGTAACCTATTAATAAAGTAACCTATTATACCGGATTGAAATGTGATTCCGTAAAAAAATTACCAGTTTTACTTAGCGCACTATCGTTTTGCTATATTTGTATAGAGGTAAATAGATAGTTTTCTAATGTAATTTTTATGTAATATTTTTACTTTAAGAAATTTCTATAGGGGATTTCATTATAATTTATTTTAATATTATGCAAATTGTAAAGGCGGCAACTAGGAAAATACAAAACGCAAATATTTTGCATTGCTCACGCTTAGTACAAAATAATTTATTTTCAAACTGGTTTCTCTATGAACTTAAAGTAGTCAAAAATGCAAAAACAATTTCTGCCCCTCAGGCATTTTTAATACTGATAATTTAAACTTAAATTCTTAAAATTCTTTTTTTATTACAATTTGCATTAAACAAAAAAAAACAAAAATGTAAAAAAATATAAATTATATTTTTTATTGAATTATTCCGAAAATAAAACATAAATCTTATGAAAGTGAAGAATCATCGATTGTTTGTTTTAAATGGAACGTTCGAGAGCTCCTTTCAAGAAGACTTCACTGGACAAAAAAACATATAACAGGTTTTAGTTCGTAGCGATAATTGGAAAAAGTCTTACTTCTTAATAGTAGCCAACAAGTTATATTTTAAAATATTGTAATACTTCTCTCCTAAATTAACTACAAAAATTTTATTGTAAAATTATTTTGCGGAACACTGAAATTTTTCTATATGTACGTTTACCCAAAGTTTAGTATTTTTTTATAGTTCAATCACTGGGCCCATTGTAAAAGAGGTTCATTTCATAGTTATGCTGTAATTTATCATTTTTGAAAGAAGGAAGAGCTTCATAATGTATTTGAATAAAATATTTACCACGGCTTCTTTTAAATAACAGATTTAACTTGAATCGCAGCTAGGAAGAAGACTAAAGAAAGGATAACGATAATAGATTTTTGATGTAAGTTTTCAGTCTTTTGTCTGGTTTATGACTAGGTATAGTGGATAAAATTTTTAAGATTCAGTTGAATGTATTTAATGAGTTTAATTACTTTCAAAGTTGATAAATTGATTTACATAGAGTCCCTTAAAACTGAACTGTGTATTATGGAATCCCACGATAAGAAAACATAGATAAATACTACAAAATCAAACATTTTATTTGTCTTACATAATAATCTCAAATAGCGAGCGAAGACGCTTGTTATTTTTAAAATAGAGCACATTTGCTGATTTTGTGTTAGGTTTGCTACAGGAAATCCGTCACTATTCTTAGTTTTAGTTACATAAACAAATATGCTGTATTACAATTTACTTAAACACAATATAACATATGCAATTATCACGAAGAATCACTCAGCATTTTGTTAAAGCAGATTTACATACACACATCATCAGCCTGTGATAGTCCACTGCTGGAAATAGGCCTCCCGTACCACACCCCTATCCAATAGGGGGTTTTGGACCGTATCCCACCACGCTGGTCCAATGCGGGTTGGTGGGTGGATAGACTTTTTACACGCCCATCCGATACATGGATCATCTTACTTTTCAGATAATTGGGCGATCGGCCCAAATTGCCCTAATCAACCAGGAAACAACAATGAAAATTGGTTGAGTAACCACAGGATTCGAACCCACGACCTCCGGTTTCTAAAGTACGCGCCCATACCACTAGGCTGCCGAGGCCGTTTTTTAAAGCAGATTTATTTCAGTAGAGTTACCAAAGGATAGGTTTGGGAGTTCGGTAGTTAGTACAGTCTTTGAAAGGACTCGCTACCATTGGAAGATTTATGTACCTTGCCTGAACCTTTTCAGGCTACGCGTAATTGTTACCGATTTACAAAAAGTTGGCATAGTAAAGGTTTGTTAAATATTCGTATTGAAGAAATAGCTATTTTTTTAGTAAATTATGTCTCTAATATATTATATTATGTAAAACTTTGTTTACTATATATAGAAACGAAGTTTCAGGCAAGTCTGGACATTATGATATAATA
>JAGSMT010001184.1:0-41156 GCA_029286875.1 Lamproptera curius
ATTTGGATCTTATGAACAAATCGCAAGTACTAGTTGATTAATTAACGCAATAACACAAGTATTGAACAGGTCAAGGCATACAGTTATTTGGGCTTATCGAAGCGTTATATTTGAATAGCAAAATGATTCTTAATCGAAAGAAATTGCCATGTTTAAGTCGACAGTGTAGCGCGATAATCAATTATTAAAATCCGGGGATGTCCGTTTATGAACGATTTTATCGGGGGATATATTTAAACAACAGAAATGAATCTTGATGAAAACAAATCGGCAAGTACAAGTTGATAAATTACCGCAATAACACAAGTATTGAACGGTCAAGGCATACAGTTATATGGGCTCATACGGAGCGCTATATTTTAATAGCAGAAATGACCCGTAATCGTTACAAATCGGCATGTTTGAGTAGACAGTGTACCGCGATAACGCAATTATTAAAATCCAGGGATGTCCGTTTATGAACGATTATATCGGGGGATATATTTAAACAACAGAAATGAATCTTGATTAAAACAAATCGGCAAGTACAAGTTGATAAATTACCGCAATAACACAAGTTTTGAACGGTCAAGGCATACAGTTATATAGGCTAATACGAAGCGCTATATTTAAATAGCAGAAATGACTCGTAATCGTAACAAATCGGCATGTTTGACTAGACAGTGTACCGCGATAACGCAATTATTAAAATCCAGGGATGTCCGTTTATAAGTCGATTATCGGGTATATTTAAACAACAGAAATGAATCTTGATTGAAACAAACTCGAGCAGAGTACTAGTTGATTAATTATCGCAATAACACAAGTATTGAACGGTCAAGGGCATACAGTTTTTGAGAGCTTATACGAAGCGTTATATTTAAATATCAGAAATGATTCTTAATCGAAAGAAAGTTGCCATGTTTGGATGTGAACAGTGTAAGCGCGATAATGCAATTATTTAAATCCGGGATGTCCGTTCATGAACGATTTTATCTGAGGATATTCCAAATAACAGAAATGAATCTTGATTAAAACAAATCGCAAGTACAGATTGATAAATTACCGCAATAACACAAGTTTTGAAACGGTCAAGCAACAGTTATACAAGGCTATACGAGCGCTCATATTTAAATAGCAGAAATGACTCGTAATCGTAACAAATCGGCATGTTTGACTAGACAGTGTACCGCGATAACGCAATTATTAAAATCCAGGGATGTCTATTTATAAGCGATTATATCGAGGGATATATTTTAACAACAGATATGAATCTTGATCAAAAGAAATCGGCAAGTACAAGTTGATAATTTACCGCAATAACACAAGTTTTGAACGGTCAAGGCATACAGTTATATAGGCTAATACGAAGCGCTATATTTAAATAGCAGAAATGACTCGTAATCGTAACAAATCGGCATGTTTGACTAGACAGTGTACCGCGATAACGCAATTATTAAAATCCAGGGATGTCCGTTTATGAACGATTATATCGAGGGATATATTTTAAGAACAGATATGAATCTTGATCAAAAGAAATCGGCAAGTACAAGTTGATAATTTACCGCAATAACACAAGTTTTGAACGGTCAAGGCATACAGTTATATAAGCTATACGGAGCACTATATTTTAATAGCAGAAATGACTCGTAATCGTAACTTTTCATTGAGCGCTCGGCGCGAGGCGCCCGCACGTGCTTACGCTGTCCCCGAGTGCCCAATACGCTTCGCCCGACCCCCGCGATCCCCGCGTGTGTCGTAGTGTGCGTCGCTGCCGCTGTGCGCGAGTACAGCAGTGTGCGGCGTCGCGCGTATACGCGATCGCGTATTCGTTTACGACTCGTGGCTCGAGTTGCGTAATAATAATAAAACTTTTAGTTTTGTTATTGTACGTTTATTTAGTTACAGAAGGTTTACGTTTAACACCCATAGTTTGTGAACGCGACTTTCGTTGCGATTATTTTGTGCAGGCGTTTAGTGAATTTTCGGGCCGACCGAATTAATTAATTTATATTAATTCCGTCAGTCTGGATTCAGTAATTCTGCGCAAAAATTTTGAACACTGCTATTGTGGTGTATCAAGTGCCACTTGGTAAGGCAAGAGAACGTGTTTGGGGTGTGCCCGATCACCTTGCGGCTCCCTCTGGGAGACGTGAATATCGGAAGGGTTCGGGTAACGTTGACCTTGGGTAGGGCCTCAGCCAACGCCGTTCCATTCGGTGGCCATTTAGTGCCCACGGTAGCTCTAATTAGTGTGTAAGCACACACCGGGAGTCACATTGAGATTGGGCTCTCGGACGCACTAAAGGGCTACACGCAGTGGCACACTACCTCCCTGCCACACCCAGGTAGGGAGGGTTAGGTATACTCACCCCGGTTTATCCCACCGGGTGGCATTTTGCGAGTAGATTGGTTAGACTGATTCTGGTTTGAAGGATGACGGCCTCCCAGTGAGGTGGTCTCGGCTTTGGCCAAGCCTAAAGATAAAGATGAAGAAATTGAGGAGCTAAGGGCGCTGGTCGTCACCCTTCAGACACGATAGACGTCCTCAGGCGCGCGTTGCTGCGCCCCGTCCCCCAAATCCGCGTAGAGTCGATTCCTCAGGAATCGGCTGAATCCATATATCTTCGGAGTCCGATATGGAGGTCGACAGCGGCAAGACCGCGTCGACTAATGACGGTTTCAAGACCGTATGCCAGCGCAAGCGCAAAAACAGGGCTTCACCCTGTCCCTCCCCGACTCAAGACCCGCCGCCGAAGACCTCCAGGTCCGGCTCTAACGCCATTCCAGCCACCCCCGCGACCGAAACACGACCCCCGCCCCCCGCCGCGAAAACCACCCAGGCGCCCGTCGCGCAGCACCCCAACCTAGGGTCCCCTCGACTGCTCACCCGCAGACCGAGGAGGGCCTCCGCCGCCACCGCAGTGGAAATATCCTCCCCCTCACCATGGCAAAAAGCCACCCCATTTTCTCCGCTCCAAGGAGAACTGGGCCGAAGTGCGCTCAGCACTCTCTAACAACATTAAGTTCGAAGCAGCTGATACCGCTCAGGGTATTAAGCTTCAAAGAAGATTCAGAATCCACCGAAAAGTAACCGCTTATCTTCTAAAAGCGGGTTTGTACTATCATACCTATGCGCTCCCCGAGGAGCGTGTCCTCCGCGTCGTCGTAAAGCAGTCCCCAAGGAGATCCCACTGGAGATCTCCGACTTCCTCAAAGAGGAAGGATACCCCCTGTTAGCCGTGCACCGGATGCACAACCCTAGGACCAAAAGGCCCTATAATATGATTCTTGCCACTCTGGCCCGTACGCCAGAGGGTAAGAAGATTTACGACATAACCCATATCTGTGGAATAGGCAAGCTTCACTTGGAAGCACCCCGCTCAAATGGCCTGCCCGGGCAGTGCCATAATTGCCAACTTTATGGGCATTCGGCACGAAACTGCCATGCTCGCCCCAGGTGCGCAAGTGCCTGGGCGACCACGGCTCGGTGGACTGCCCGCGCCAAAAAGACAAACCGCTCTGCGCTTGTGATCC
The DNA here is from genome assembly GCA_029286875.1 of Lamproptera curius. Classification (NCBI taxonomy): domain Eukaryota; kingdom Metazoa; phylum Arthropoda; class Insecta; order Lepidoptera; family Papilionidae; genus Lamproptera; species Lamproptera curius. Next base: position 3,517 of record JAGSMT010001184.1, read on the forward strand.
GCCAGCATGCGTGCTGTGCCAGTCAACTGGTCATACGGCCAACTACTTAGGGTGCCCTAAAGCACCACAAAGGAAGTCGGTGCAGAAAGCACCAGCCAGCTCGCCATGGTGGCGGGGACCGCCCTCAAAGTCGGCGTTCCCTCCTCTTCCTCCCACCAACGCTGGACTCAGTCCACCGTGGGCACCTCCCCGTGCCCCTCAGGCCCCGCGATTCGCGACTGCCCCACCCTGCGTCAGCCCCTCAGGCACCAAACTACCAGCCGGCTAGGCTCTGGTAGTAACTTGCAAATATTATCGGCTCGCAATGAGCACCATATCAAGGGTGAGGCTCACTCGTTTCGCGGATGAGTATGTTGCCGCCGCCGGTAACCTCGCTGCAGGGTGCGGCTGTTTGAGAAACACAGCGACCTAGTGACGCCCTTCAGGCTAGCATTCAATCGAACGCTAACGACGGCCCGGGCCGATTAAAACCGCGCGCGATTAGAATAGTCTTTTTTAACGCGAACGGATTTAGGGATCAGAGAGAAGAGGTTACGAACTTCTTACGAGATCACGACGTTGACGTCATGTTAGTGCAGGAAACGTTTTTAAAACCTTCCAGTTCGGGCCCAAAAATTCCAAATTTTAATCTTATGAGAATGACAGAGCCGGCGCCGAGGCGGCGCACTGCCATTTACTACAGGAAATCTTTGCACTGCGTTCCGTTAGACCCACCGTCGCTCTCGCTCATGGAGGTTTCAGTCTGTCGGCTGGCCTGACCGGTCATGCGCCTATCACCATAGCGTCGGTCTACTGCCCGTGCAGATCCCCCATCAACCTTTGGAAGAGGATCTTAAATCCCTTCTCGCAATGGACGGAGCCAGTCACTGGCTGGCGACTTCAACAGCAAGCACCGCAATGGAACTCTCGCGTTCCCAACACCAGGGGACGCGAGATGGCATCTCTTATGAACAAACTCAACTTTGACGTTGGCTCCTTCAGAGTCAACCTTCCCATCCAGTCAATCTGAGCTATTGCCTGATGTGCTTGATGTTGCAGTTGTCAAAAATGTTGCACTCCCATGACTAGAATCGAGGTGATCCATGACCTTTCGTCTGATCACCGCCCAGTTCTTTTGTGTATGGGCTCTCCGCCCAATCTTCTACCGTCCTTAAGACCGTAATAGGGTGGCGAAATTAAAGACCCAACTGGAATCTGCACACACTTCGCACCTCAGTGCCATCCCACCACAGCTCAACTCTGTCGGGGACACGAACTTGGGCTCTGCGTTCACAAGACATGTTCAGGAAATTGTCGAGGTCTCCTCAAAGCGAGTTCCATTGGAGGATAACCAACAATGGAAGTTGCCAGACGATATCCTAGATCTCTTGAGGCGTAAAGAGCGTCGATTCGTGCTCATGACACCCATCCCACCGTTGGTAACGGACTCGGATGCGAGCACTTTGCCGCGAGGTCAAGTATCGCATTGCGCAGTTCAGGAACGAACGGTGGAATGAAACTCTGAGCTCCATCAAACCCTCCATACTGCCTTCTGGTCCATTCCGAAAGTATGAAAGGCTCAAACTTTCTCCCATCCTCCCTAACGAGATCCAATGCTCCTCCAGCATTGACGACGACGAAAAAGGCGGAATGCCTAGCCGACAGCCTAGAATCTCAATGCTCTCCAGCACTCAACCTGTTCTGTGCCGAATTCCAGAAACATCTGGATAACGAGACAGACAGATTGATCAGAGAATCCCCGCGATAGCTTACCTCCGTCACCAATGAGGAAGTCGTGTCAGTATCAAAACTCAAACCGCGTAAAGCCCCAGGAGCCGACGCCTCGAATAAAGTCATTAAACTTTGCCCTACCTTATTACCATTCTTGTTTTAATATATAACGCAGCCCTGACTCATGGTGTGTTTCCAAACACTTGGAAGGACGCCATAAGTTATTGGCATTAGAAACCTGGGTCGCCGCATCCAGTCCCACCTCTTATAGACCTATAAGTCTCCTCAAAATCCTGGGAAGATTTATGAAAGAATCGTTCTTGCTCGCCTGCTTGATCGCTATGACAGCCAAAGGCCTCCTAGTCCGGAACAGTTTGGCTTTAGAGGTAAGCATTCCTGCACCCACCAGGTACATAGAATCGTAGAGCTATTAAAGTCAGTCAAATAAAAGGCTTTGCACACGGGTGCCCTGTTCCTCGATGTGGCGAAAGCGTTTGACAAAGTCTGGCATGAAGGACTTATACAAGCTGTGCAAGTTCGGCATGCACCTCGCCTCGTACTCATAATACGAGACTTTCTCAGGAGTCGAACATTCCGTTACAAGTGGAAGGCCTGCCTCCACTCCCAGACCTGTACGTGCAGGTGTTCCCCAAGGCTCTGTGCTCGGCCCAGTACTGTACACTCTGTACACGTGCGACCTACCCGTCCTTAATGAGGATGCCTCTCGCTCTATTTGCGGATGACACATGCCTCTTCCCTCTCACCTCTGCCCCCACAAAATCCACCGTACCCTCCAGACAGCTGCAGACGCCCTCAGTGTCTGGTTTAAAGATCTGGAGAGTAGACATTAATCCCTCAAAAGTGCAGCCATCCTTTTCTCAAAAGGCTCACTGTCCCCCTGCTAAAGTCAATTTGCTAGGTGAACGTACCCTGGTCACCCAAACGAAAGTACCTTGGTGTAACGTTAGATTCAAAACTCTTTAGTCCCCACATTAGCTGAGTGAAATAAAGCAGCCTTTGTTCTCTCACCTACCATTAATTAACTCTAAAGCAAGATGTCACTTCGTAAAGTGACAACCCACAAAACTTTCATACGCCCCATCTTAACCTATGCCTGCCTGTCTTCCTACAGGCAGACAATAGTAAAATCAAACACTGCAGGCGATCCAGAACTAGTTCATGCCAGAGCCACAGGAGCTCCCTGGTTCATCAGAAATATAGACCTCCACCTCGATCTTCAGCTACCATCAATAGCCCAATTTTGTAAAAGTTCACCCAAAAGGTCTGACACGAGCTTCGAACATCTCCAACCCGCTTATAGTTCAAACATGGACTACAAACCACTCGAATTTTACAGAAACAAAACTCCATGCGTAGGCCGCGCCATGCTTTAACCGAACCAACGACGTTATCACCGTCGCGCAAAGAAGCGTCGTCTTCTGCTCACTCGCTCACACAACTCTGACACAGCCCGCTCACGACGACGGTCAGCAGGACCCAATACGTACAGTAGATATCGGCACGTACCAGGCCGATTCTCTCTATCAATGATAGAAGCGCTGTGGGGAGTTTCTTCCGCCACTTCTTCTCCCACCCGATAACGCTTTCCGAAGTGGTAGTAGATAGTAGCTAATTACGGTTAGGGAACATGGACCAATGCTAGCAAAAAAAAAAAAATCGTAATCGTAACATATCGGCATGTTTGAGTAGACAGTGTACCGCGGTAACGCAATTATTAAAATCTGGGGATGTCTGTATATGAACGATTATATCGAGGGATATATTTAAACAACAGAATTGGATCTTGATTGAAACAAATCGGCAAGTACTAGTTGCTAATTATCGCAATAACACAAGTATTGAACGGTCAAGGCATGCAGTTATTTACACTTATACGAAGCGTTATATTTAAATAGTAGAAATGATTCTTAATCGTAAGAAATTGGCATGTATCAGTAGACAGTGTAGTGCAATAATGCAATTATTAAAATCCGAGGATGTCCGTTTATGAACGATTATATCGAGGGATATATTGAAACAACAGATATGAATCTTGATGAAAAAGAATCGGCAAGTACAAGTTGATAAATTACCGCAATAACACAAGTATTGAACGGTCAAGGCATACAGTTATTTGGGCTTATACGAAGCGTTATATTTAAATAGCAGAAATGACTCGTAATCGAAACAAATCGGCATGTTTGAGTAGACAGTGTACCGCGATAACGCAATTATTAAAATCCAGGGATGTCTATTTATATGCGATTATATCGAGGGATATATTTAAACAACAGAAATGAATCTTGATTGAAACAAATCGGCAAGTACTAGTTGATTAATTATCGCAATAACACAAGTATTGAACGGTCAAGGCCTACAGTTATATGGGCTATAAGGAGCGCTATATTTAAATAGCAGAAATGACTCGTAATAGTAACAAATCGGCATGTTTGACTAGACAGTATACCGCGATAACGCAATTATTAAAATCCTGGGATGTCTTTTAATGAACGATTATATCGAGGGATATATTTTAACAACAGATATGAATCTTGATCAAAAGAAATCGGCAAGTACAAGTTGATAAATTACCGCAATAACACAAGTATTGAACGGTCAAGGCATACAGTTATATGGGCTTATACGGAGCGCTATATTTAAATAGCAGAAATGACTCGTAATCGTTACAAATCGGCATGTTTCGGAGTAAACAGGTGTACCGCGATAACGCAATTATTAAAATCCAGGGATGTCCGTTTATGAACGATTATATCGGGATATATTTAAACAAAAGAAATGAATCTTGATTAAAACAAATCGGCAAGTACAAGTTGATAAATTACCGCAATAACACAAGTATTGAACGGTCAAGGCATACAGTTATTTTGAGCTCATACGAAGCGCTATATTTAAATAGCAGAAATGACTCGTAATCGTAACAAATCGGCATGTTTGACTAGACAGTGTACCGCGATAACGCAATAATTAAAATCAGGGATGTCTATTTATAAGCGATTATATCGAGGGATATATTTAAACAACAGAAATGAATCTTGATTAAAACAAATCGGCAAGTACTAGTTGATTAATTATCGCAATAACACAAGTATTGAACGGTCAAGGCATACAGTTATTTGGGCTTATACGAAGCGTTATATTTAAATAGCAGAAATGATTCGTAATCGAAAGAAATTGGCATGTTTGAGTAGACAGTGTAGCGCGATAATGCAATTATTAAAATCCGGGGATGTCCGTTTATGAACGATTTTATCGGGGGATATATTGAAACAACAGATATGAATCTTGATGAAAAAGAATCGGCAAGTACAAGTTGATAAATTACCGCAATAACACAAGTATTGAACGGTCAAGGCATACAGTTATATAAGCTAATACGGAGCACTATATTTAAATAGCAGAAATGATTCGTAATCGAAAGAAATTGCCATGTTTGAGTAGACAGTGTAGCGCGATAATGCAATTATTAAAATCCGGGGATGTCCGTTAATGAACGATTATATCGGGGGATATATCCAAATAACAGAAATGAATCTTGATTAAAACAAATCGGCAAGTACAGATTGATAAATTACCGCAATAACACAAGTTTTGAACGGTCAAGGCATACAGTTATACAGGCTAATACGAAGCGCTATATTTAAATAGCAGAATTGACTCGTAATCGTAACAAATCGGCATGTTTGACTAGACAGTGTACCGCGATAACGCAATAATTAAAATCCAGGGATGTCTATTTATAAGCGATTATATCGAGGGATATATTTAAACAACAGAAATGAATCTTGATTGAAACAAATCGGCAAGTACTAGTTGATTAATTATCGCAATAACACAAGTATTGAACGGTCAAGGCATACAGTTATTTGGGCTTATACGAAGCGTTATATTTAAATAGCAGAAATGATTCGTAATCGAAAGAATTGGCATGTTTGAGTAGACAGTGTAGCGCGATAATGCAATTATTAAAATCCGGGGATGTCCGTTTATGAACGATTATATCGAGGGATATATTAAAACAACAGATTAGATCTTGATGAAAAGAATCAGCAAGTACAAATTGATAAATTACCGCAATAACACAAGTATTGAACGGTCAAGGCATACAGTTATATGGCTTATACGGCGCTATATTTTAATTGAGAAATGACCCGTAATCGAAAGAAATTGCCATGTTTGAGTAGACGGTGTACGCGATAATGCAATTATTTAAATCGGGATGTCCGTTCTTGAACATTTTATCTGGGATATATCAAACAACAGAAATGAATCTTGATTAGAAACAAATCGGCAAGTACAGATTGATAAATTACCGCAATAACACAAGTTTTGAACGGTCAAGGCATACAGTTATACAGGCTAATACGAAGCGCTATATTTAAATAGCAGAATTGACTCGTAATCGTAACAAATCGGTATGTTTGACTAGACAGTGTAGCGCGATAACGCAATAATTAAAATCCAGGGATGTCTATTTATAAGCGATTATATCGAGGGATATATTTTAACAACAGATATGAATCTTGATCAAAACAAATCGGCAAGTACAAGTTGATAATTTACCGCAATAACACAAGTTTTGAATGTTCAAGGCATACAGTTATAAAGGCTAATACGAAGCGCTATATTTAAATAGCAGAAATGACTCGTTATCGTAACAAATCGGCATGTTTGACTAGACAGTGTACCGCGATTACGCAGTTATTAAAATCCTGGGATGTCCGTTAATGAACAATTATATCAAGGGATATATTTTAAGAACAGATATGAATCTTGATCAAAGAAATCGGCAAGTACAAATTGATAATTTACCGCAATAACACAAGTTTTGAACGGTCCAAGGCATACAGTTATATAAACATATGGAGCACTATATTTTAATATGCAAAATGACTCTAATCTAATATCGGCATGTTTGAGGAGACAGTGTCCGCTAACTAATTATTAAAATCCGGGATGTCTGTTTATGAACGATTATATCGAGGGATATATTTAAACAACAAATTGGATCTTGATTGAAACAAATCGCAAGTACTAGTTCTAATTATCGCAATAACACAAGTATTGAACAGTAAGGCATGCAGTTATTTGGGCTTATACGAAGCGTTATATTTAAATGGTAAAATGATTCTTAATCGTAAGAAATTGGCATGTATCAGTAGACAGTGTGGCGCAATAACAATTATTAAAATCAGGATGTCCGTTTATGAACGATTATATCGAGGGATATATTGAAACAACAGATATGAATCTTGATGAAAAAAGACTCGGCAAGTTTGATAAATTCCGCAATAACACAAGTATTGAACTCGGCTACATTATATGGGCTCCTTACAGGCCTATATTTTAATACGAAAATGACCCGTAATTTACTCGCATGTTTGAGAGACGTGTACCGCGATAACGCAATTATTAAAATCCAGGTTGTCCGTTTATGAACTATTATATCGGGGATATTTTAAACAACAAAATGAATCTTGATTAAACTAATCGGCAAAACAAGTTGATAAATTACCCAATAACACAAGTTTTTGAAGGTCAAGGCATACAGGTATATAGGCAAACCTATATTCAAATAGAGAAATGACTCAATCGTCACGAATCGCGTTTAAATAAATGTCCGCGATAATCAATTATTAAAATCCGGGGATGTCCGTTTATAAACGATTATATCGAGGATGTATTTAAACAACAGAAATGAACTTGATTAAAACAAATCGGAAGTACAGATTGATACATTACCGCAATAACACAAGTTTTGAAAATGGTCAAGGCACAAAATTATATTATTATACGGAGCGCTATAATTAAATAAGAAATGACTCGTAATCGTAACAAATCGGTATGTTTGAGTGACAGTGTAGCGCGATAACGCAATAATTAAAACCAGGGATGTCTATTTATAAGCGATTATATGAGGGATATATTTTAAGAACAGAAATGAATCTTGATTAAAACAAATCAGAGTACAAGTTGATAATTACCGCAAAACACAAGTTTTGAACGGTCAAGGCATACAAGTTATTTAGGCTAATACGAAGCGCTATGTTTAAATAGCAGAAATGACCGTAATCAGAAATCGGCATGTTGACTAGACAGTGTAACCGATAACCAATTATTAAAATCCAGATGCTATTTATAAGCGATTATTCGGGGGATATATTTAAACAACAGAAATGAATCTAGTTAAACAAACAGCGGTACTAGTTGATTAATTATCGCAATAACACAAGTATTGAACGGTCAAGGCATACAGTTATTTGGAGCTTATGCGAAGCGTTATATTTAAATAGCAGAAAATGATTCTTAATCGAAAGAAATTGCCATGTTTGAGTAACAGTGTAAGCGCGATAATGCAATTATTTAAATCCGGGGATGTCCGTTCATGAAGATTTTATCTGGGGATATATCCAAATAACAGAAATGAATCTTGATTAAAACAAATCGGTAAGTACAGATTGATAAATTACGCAATAAAACACAAGTTTGAACGTCCAAGGCATACAGTTATACAGGCTAATAGAAGCCATATTTAAATAGAGAATTACCTCGTAATCGTAAAAATCGGTATGTTTGACTAGACAGTGTCGCGATAACGCAATTATTTAAATCCAGGGATGTCTATTTATAAGCGATTATATCGAGGGATATATTTAAACAACAGAAATGAATCTTGATTGAAACAAATCGGCAAAAGTTAGTTGATTAATTAAACCAAACCAAGTATTGAACGGTCAAGGCAACAGTTATTTGGGCTTATAAGCGTTATATTTAAATAGCAGAAATGATTCTTAATCGAAAGAAATTGCCATGTTTAAGTCGACAGTGGGCGATAATGCAATTATTAAAACCGGGGATGTCCGTTTATAACGAATTTTAATGGGGAATATTGAAAACAGATATGAATCTTGATGAAAAGAATCGGCAAGGTTAAAATTGATAAATTACCGCAATAACACAATTTGAAACGGCCGGCATAAGTTATATGGGTTAGGAGCGCTTTTTTAATTGCAAAATGGCCCGAATCAAAGAAATGCCATGTTTGGAGTGAACAGGGCGGAAAAAATGCAATTATTTAAATTCTGGGGATGTCCGTTCTTGGAAGATTTTATCTGGGGAATATATCCAAAAACAGAAATGAATCTTGAAAAACAAATCCGTACAGATTGATAAATTACCCAATAACACAATTTTGGAACGGTCAAGGCATACAGTTATACGGCTAATACGAAGCGCTTATTTAAACCAGAATTGACTCTAATCGTAAAAATCGGTATGTTTGACTAGAGTGTAGCGCGATCACAAAATTAAAAATCCAGGGATGTCTATTTATAAAGCGATTATATCGAGGGATATATTTTATAAAGATATAATTTGATCAAAACAAACGGCAAGTACAAGTTGATAATTTTACCCAAAACACAAGTTTTGAATGTTCAAAGGCATACAGTTATAAAGGCTAATACAAGGCGCCTATTTAAAAGCAGAAAATTTATCGTAACAAACCGGCTTTTTGACTAGACGGTGGCCCGCGATAACGCAATTTTAAAAATCCTGGGATGTAGAATGCTTAATCAAGGGGATAATTTTAAGAACAGATATGAATCTTGATCAAAAATGGCAAGTACAAATTGATAATTTACCGCAATAACACAAGTTTTGGTTCCACATACAGTTATATGTTTATAGGAGAAAATTTTAATAACAGAAATGACTCAAATCGTAACATATCGGCATGTTTGAGTAGAGGTTTTGCCAGTAACCAATTATTAAAAACCGGGGAATGGTTTAGAACGATTATATCGAGGGATATATTTTTAAACAACAGGGTTGGACCTTGATTGAAACAAATCGGCAAGTACCATTGCTAATTATCCAAAACACCAAGTATTGAAACCGGTCAAGGGCATCAGTTATTTGGCATAAATTTATTTAAAAGTAGAAATGACTTAATCGTAAGAAATTGGCGTATCGGGAACAGGAAGGCAATAATGCAATTAAAAACCGAGGATGTCCCGGAAGATTATATTGGGGATATATTGGAAACAACAGATATGAATCTTGATGAAAAAGATCGGCAAGGTTGGGTTGATAAATTACCGCAATAACACAAGTATTGAACGGTCAAGGCGTTATTAAATGGGTCATACGGGCGCTATATTTTAATCAGAAGGACCCGTAATCTTAAAATCGGCATGTTTGAGTGGAACAGGTACCGCGAAACGCAAATTATTAAAAACCAGGGTTGTCCGTTTATGAACGATTATATCGGGGGAATTATTTTTAAACAACAAGAAATGAATCTTGATTTGAAACCAATCGGCAAAGCAAGTTGATAAAAACCGCAATAACACAAGTTTTCAACGGTCAAGGGCATACAGGTATATAGGCTTCGAAGCGCTATATTCAAATAACAGAAATGACCTTTAATCTCACAAATCCATAATTGAGTAGACAGGTACCGCGATAATGCAATTATTAAAATGGGGATGTCCGTTTATAAACGATTATATCGAGGAATTATTTAAACAACGAAAATGAATCTTGATTAAAACAAATCGACAAGCGGTTGAAATTACCGCAAAACACAAGTTTTGAATGGAATTACAAAAATTATATTGGCTTATACGGGCGCTATAAAACCAGAGAAAGACTCGTAATCGTCTCGGTATGTTCAGGTAGACGGTAGCGCAATAACGCAATAATTAAAATCCAGGGATGTCTATTTATAAGCGATTATATCGGGATATATTTTAAGAACGAAATGAATCTTGATTAAAACAAATCCCGGCAAGTACAAGTTGATAAATTACAGTAACACAAGTTTTTGAAAACGGTCAAGGCATCAATTATTTAGGCTAATACGAACCTATGTTTAAATAGGAAATGACCAATCGTAGCAAATCTACTGGAACAGTTAAACCCGTTCGCAAATTATTAAAATCCAGGATGTCTATTTATAAGGATTATATCGGGGGATATTTTAAACAACGAAATGAATTTGATTGGAAAAAATCGGAAATTCTTAGTTGATTAATTATCCGCAATAACACAAGTATTGAACGGTTAGCAACAGTTATTTGGGCTTATGGAAAGCGTTATATTTAAAAGAGAAATGACTCGATATCGTAACAAACGGCATGTTTGACTAGACGGTGTACCCGATTACGCAAATTATTAAAATCCTGGGATGTCCGTTAATGAACAATTATATCAAGGGATATATTTTTAAGCAACAGATATGAATCTGGATCAAGAAATCGGCAAGCGAAGCTGATAAATTACCGCAATAACACAAGTATTGAACGCCGTCAAGGCATACAGTTGGCGCGGGCTCGCTACGAGCGCTATATTTTAATTGCAGAAATGACCTGTAATCGTTACAAATCGGCATGTTTGAGTAAACAGGTAACGGCGATAACGCAATTATTAAAACCAGGGATGTCCGCTTATGACCGATTATATCGGGGGATATATTTAAAACAACAGAAAATGAATCTTGGATTAAAAACAACCGGCAAGCAAGGCTGATAAATTAATGCACAACACAAGTATTGAACGGCCGGCGGCTACAGTTATTTAGGCCATCAGCGGCTATATTTAAACAGCAGAAATGACTCTGCACCGTAACAAATCGGCATGTTTGACTACGACAGTGTACCGCGATAACGCACAATTAAAAACCAGGCCCATTATTTATGTTGATTATCGAGGGATATATTTGAACAACAGAAATGAATCTTGATTGAAACAAATCAGGCATTTAGTTGATTAATTAACGCACAATACGAAGTATTGAAACGGTCAAGGCATACAGTTATTTGTAGGGCTTCATACGGCTGTTACATTTAAACAGCAGAAATGATTCTTAATCGAAAGAAATTGCCATGTTTAAGTCGACAGTGTAGCGCGATAATGCAATTATTAAAACTGGGATGTCCGTTTATGAACGATTTTATCAGGACATATATTAAACAACAGATATGAATCTTGATGAAAAGAATCATAAGTACAATTGATAAATTACCGCAATAACACAAGTATTGAAATTTGCCGAAGGGCTACAGTTATAAGGGAAGCCATACGTGAGCGCTATATTTAATTGGTAAGAAATGACCTGCAATCGAAAGAAATTGCCATGTTTGGCAGACAGTGTAGCGATAATGCAATTATTTAAACTGGGATGTCCGTTCTTGAAACGATTTTATCTGGGGATATATCCAAATAACAGAAATGAATCTTGATTAAAACAAATCGGCAAGAAGCAGATTGATAAATTACCGCAATAACACAAGTTTTGAACGGTCAAGCGCATGGTGCTTACACAGGCCAATACGAAGGCCATATTTAAATAGCAGAATTGACTCGTAACTTCCGTAAATAAACGGTATGTTTGACTAGACAGTGTAGCGCGATAACGCAATAATTAAAATCCAGGGATGTCTATTTATAAGCGATTATATCGAGGGATATATTTTAACAACAGATATGAATCTTGGATCAAACAAATCGGCAAGAAGTTGATAATTTTACCGGCACAACACAAGTTTTGAAATGTTCAAGGTATACAGTTATAAAGGCTAATACGAAGCGCCAGTATTTAAATAGTAGAAATGACTCGTTATCGTAACAAATCGGCATGTTTGACTAGGAGAAAAATTATGATAACGCAATTTTGCTTAAACTTGGATGTACAAGTATCAAACAATTATATCAAGGGATATATTTTAAGAATGTATAAGGAATCTGATCAAAAGAAATCGTCAAGCAATTCGATATCACCGCACAATACGTTTTGAATGCACAAGGTATACACAGTTATATAAGCTTATATGAGCACTATATTTTAACAGCAGAAATGACTCGTAATCGTACATATCGGCATGTTTTGAGCAGATGGTACTGCATGCAATTATTAAACTGGGATGTCTGTTTATAACATTATATCGAGGGAGTATTTAAACAACAGAATTGATCTTGATTGAAACAAATCATAAGTACTAGTTGATTAATTATCGGCCAACACAAGTATTGAAATCTACTGGCGCATACAGTTATTGGGCTTATGCGACGCGTTATATTTAAATAGCAGAAATGATTCTTAATCGAAAGAAATTGCCATGTTTGAGTAGACAGAAGATAATGCAATTATTTAAAATCCGGGATGTCCGTTCATGAACGATTTTATCTGGGATATATCCAAATAATAGAAATGAATCTTGATTAAAACAAATCAAGGCACAGATTGATAAATTACCGCACAATACAAGTTTTCGTTAATAAGTGCATACAGTTACAGGCTATCACGAAGCAATTATATTTAAAAGCAGAATTGACTCAATCGTAACAATTCGGTTTGTTTGACTAGACAGTGTAGCGATAACGCAATACTTAAAACCAGGGATGTCTATTGCTGATTATATCGAGGGATATATTTTCTAAACAACAGATATGAATCTTGATCAAAAACAAATCGGCAAGCATGTTGACAATTTACCGCAATAACATGTTTGGAATGTCTGGCAAGGTATACAGTTATAAAGCACACATGAAGCTATATTTAAATAGTGAAATGACCTTTTCCGTTATCGTAACAAATCGGTATGTTTGACTAGACAGTTTACGTGATTACGTGTTATTAAACTTGGGTCTGTTAATGAACAATTATATCATGGATATATTTTTTAAGAACAGATATGAATCTTGATCAAAAGAAATCACAAGTACAAATTGATAATTTACCGCACAAGCCCACAAGTTTTGAACGGTCAAGGCACACAGTTATAAAAGCTTATATGGAGTACTCATAGCCTTAACAGCAGAAATGACTCGTAATCGCAACATATCGGCATGTTTGAGTAGGACAGTACCGCGGTAACGCAATTATTAAAATCTGGGATGTCCGTATATGAACGATTATATCGAGGGACATATTTTCTAAACAAATAGAATCTGGATCTTTGATTGAACAAATCGGCAAGTACTAGTTGCTACCATCGCAATAACACAAGTATTGAAATCGGTCAAGGCATGCAGTTATTTGGGCTTATACGAAGCGTTATATTTAAATAGTAGAAATGATTTTAATCGTAAGAAATTGGTGCATGTATCAGTAGGACAGGAAGCAATAATGCAATTATTAAAACTGAGGATGCTTCGTTTATGAACGATTATATCGAGGGATATATTAAAACAACAGATATGAATCTTGATGAGAAAAGACTCGGCAAGTACAAGTTGATAAATTACCGCAATAACACAAGTATTGAATGTCAAGGTGGTTGTTGAGTTATATGGGCTCATACGAGCGCTATATTTTAATAGCAGAAATGACCCGTAATCGTTACAAATCGGCATGTTTGCAGACAGGCACCGCGATAACGCAAATTATTAAAATCCAGGAAGGTCCGTTTATGAACGATTATATCAGGGGATATTTAAACAACAGAAATGAATCTTGATTGAAACTAATCGGCGTTGTTGATAACAACCGCACAACACAAGTTTCAACGGTCAAGGCATGCTATACAGGGCTAACACGAAGGCCATATTCAAATAGCAGAATGACCCTAATCGTCACAAATCGGCGTTTGCAGACAGGTACCGTGATAATGCACCATAAAATCCGGGATGTCCGTTTATAAACGATTATATCGAGGACAGGCTTGAACAACAGAATTGGATCTGATTGAAACAAATCGGCAAGTACTAGTTGTTAATTATCGCACAACACAAGTATTGGAACGGTCAAGGTATGCAGTTATTTGGCCATACGAAGCGTTATGGTATTTAAATAGTAGAAAATGATTCTAATCGTAAGAAATTGCGCAGGCGGTATCAGTAGACAGTGCAGAAGCGCAATAATGTGCAATTATTAAAATCCGGAGGATGTCCGTTATGAACGATTATACTGAGGGACAGGTTGAAACAACAGATATAAATCTTTGATGAAAAGACCTGGCAAGTGTTGTTGATAAATTACCGCAATAACACAAGTATTGAAACGGTCAAGGCATACAGTTATATGGGCTCACGGGAGCGCTATATTTAATAGCAGAAATGACCGTAATCGTTACAAATCGGCATGTTTGAGTAGACAGTGTACCGCGATAACGCACCATAAACTAGGGCTGTCCGTTTATAAACGATTATGGTCAGGGATATTTTTTATACAACAGTCGAATCTTGATTAAAACTAATCGGCAAGTACAAGTTGACAAAATTACCGCAATAACACAAGTTTTGAACGGTCACAAGTATGCTGTTAGCGGTATGAATACGAAGCGCTATATATTTAAATAGCAGAATTGACTCGTAATCGTAACAAATCGGTAAGGTTGACTAGACAGTACCGCGATAACGCACAATTAAAATCCAGGGATGTCTATTTATGTTGATTATATCGAGGGATATATTTTAACGATATGAATCTTGGACTGGAAACAACCAGCAAGTACAAGTTGATAATTTACCGCAATAACACAAGTTTTGAAATGTTCATGCATACAGTTATAAAGGCTAATACTGAAGCTACTATTTAATAAAGAAATGACCCGTTATCAAACAACCGGCATGTTTGACTAGACAGGTACCGCGATAACGCAATTATTAAAATCCTGATGTACGTTACGAACAATTATATCAAGGGATATATTTTAAGAACAGATATGAATCTTGGATCAAAAGAAATCGGCAAGTGCTGAATTGATAATTTACCGCAATAACACAAGTTTTGAACCATTTTAAGGCATACAGTTATAAGCTTATATGAGCACTATATTTAAATAGCAGAAATGACTCTGTAATCGTAACATATCGGCATGTTTGAGTAGACAGTGTAGCGCGATAATGCAATTATTTAAATCCGGGGAGGTCCGTTCATGAACGATTTTATCTGGGACATATTAAAACAACAGAATTGGATCTTGATTGAAACAAATCGGCGTACTGCTGCTAATTATCGCACAACATTAAGTATTGAAACGGTCGGCGCATGCAGTTATTTGGGCTTATAATGAAGCGTTATATTTAAATAGTAGAAATGATTCTAATCGAAAGAAATTGCCGCGTTTGTCGACAGCGTAGCGCGATAATGCAATTATTAAAATCTGGGGATGTCTGGTTTAAGAAACGATTTTGATTGGGGACATATTGAAACAACAGATATGAATCTTGATGAAAAGAACTGGCAAGCAATTGATAAATTACCGCAATAACACAAGTATTGAACGGTCAAGGCATACAGTTATAAGGGCTTATACGGAGCGCTATGTTTTAATAGCAGAAATGACCCGTAATCGAAAGAAATTGCCAAGTGTTTGAGTAGACAGTGTAGCGCGATAATGCAATTATTTAAACTGGGGATGTCCGTTCATGAACGATTTATCTGTGGGATATATCCAAATAACAGAAGGAATCTTGATTAAATCAAATCGGCAAGTACAGATTGATAAATTACCGCAATAACACAAGTTTCGAAAACGGTCAAGGCATTGCCAGTTATACAGGCTACCACGGCCAGCCATATTTAAATAGCAGAATTGACTCCGTAATCGTAACAAATCGGTATGTTGACTAGACAGTGTAGCGCGATAACGCAATAATTAAAAACTAGGGATGCCTATTTATAAGTTGATTATACTGATACATATTTTATCAACAGATATGAATCTTGATCAAACAAATCGCGCACAAGTTGATACCCCACCGCAATAACACAAGTTTTGAAATCGTCTGAAGCGTATACAGTTATAAAGGCGACGCTGAAGCGCTATATTAGTCAGTAGAAATGACCTATATCGCAACAATCGGCATGTTTGACTAGACAGGTACCGCGACAACGCAAATTATTAAAATCCTGGATGTACGTTAATGAACAATTATATCAAGCGGGATATATTAAACAACAGATATGAATCTTGATGAAAAGAATCGGTGGGCATGTTGATAAATTACCGCACAACACGAGTATTGAAACGGTTGGATAAGACACAGTTATTTAAGCTCATACGAGCGCTATATTTTAATTGCAGAAATGTCCTGCACCGTTACAAATCGGCATGTTTGAGTAGACAGTGTACCGCGATAACGCAATTATTAAAAATCCAGGGATGTCCTTGCGATCGATTATATCGGGAGATATATTTAAACAACAGAGCGAATCTGATTAAAAAACAAAGCGGCAAGTGGTTGTTGATAAATTACCGCACAACAATAAAGTTATTGAATTATCGGCGCATACAAAGCAGGCGTTCACATGAGCGCTATATTTTAATAGCAGAATGTCCTGCACCGTTACAAATCGGCATACTGAGTAGACAGTGTACCGCGATAACGCAATTATTAAAATCTAGGGTTGTCCGTTTATGAACGATTAGATCGGGGATATATTTAAACAACAGAAATGAATCTGATTGAAAACTAATCGCAGGGCATGTTGATAAATTCATCGCAATAACACAAGTTTTGGAACAGTCGGCGGCATACAGGTATAGCAATAATACGAAGCGCTGGTGGTTCATTATAAGAAATGACTTATCGTCACAAATCGGCAAGGGTGTTTGAGTAGACAGTGTACCGCGATAACGCAATTATTAAAATCCGGGGATGTCTGTTTATGAACGATTATATCGAGGGATATATTTAAACAACAGAAATGAATCTTGATTGAAACAAATCGGCAAGTACTAGTTGATTAATTATCGCAATAACACAAGTATTGAACGGTCTAGGTATACAGTTATTTTGGGCTTATACGAAGCGGTTATATTTAAATAGCACGATTCGTTATCGAAAGAAACGGCACGTTTGAGTAGACAGCGTAGCGCGATAATGCAATTTATTAAAACTGGTATCCGTCGGCGAACGATTTTATCGGGGGACATATTGAAACAGATATGAATCTTGATGAAAAGAATCGGCAAGGTTGTTGATAAATTAATGCAATAACACAAGCATTGAACGGTCATGCATACAGTTATATGGGCCTGGCACGCGCTATATTTTAATTACAGAAATGACCCGTAATCGTTGGCAAATCGGCATGTCGAGTAGACAGTGCACCACGATAACGCAATTATTAAAATCCAGGGATGTCCGCTATGATCGATTATATCGGGGACATATTTAAACAACAGAAATGAATCTGATTAAACAAATCGGCAAGTACTAGTTGATTAATTATCGCAATAACACAAGTATTGAACGGTCAAGGCATACAGTTATTCGGGATTATACGAAGTGTTGGTATTTAAATAGCAGAAATGATCTTTAATCGAAAGAAATTGCACGTTTGAGCAGACAGTGTAGCGCTGATAATGCAATTATTAAAACTGGGATGTCCGTTTATGAACGATTATATCGAGGGATATATTTAAACAACAGAATTGGATCTTGATTGGAAACAAATCGGCAAGTACCAGTTGGGGATATCTATCGTAATAACACAAGTATTGGAACGGTTCAGGGCATAGTTATTTGGCTTATAAGCAAAGCGTTATATATCGAAAATAGCAGAAATATCAGAATCGAAGTGAAATTACATGTTTGAGCAGGACAGTGTAGCGCGATAACAATTATTAAAAAATCCGGGTATGTCCGTTTATGAACGATTTTATCGGGGATATATTGCAACAACAGATATGCAATCTTTGATGAAAAGAATCGGTGCGGCTGTTGATAAATTACCGCAATAATCACGCATTGAACACCAAGGCATAAGAAGAAGCGGGGCCTGCTACGAGCGCCAGACGAATTGCAGAAATGACCGTAATCGTTACAACCGGCATGTTTGAGTAGAGCAGTACCGGCGATAACGCAATTAAAACTAGGATGTCTGCTTATGACC
This sequence comes from Lamproptera curius, assembly GCA_029286875.1. Lineage (NCBI taxonomy): Eukaryota > Metazoa > Arthropoda > Insecta > Lepidoptera > Papilionidae > Lamproptera > Lamproptera curius. The sequence goes on from JAGSMT010001184.1 coordinate 22,091, forward strand.
GATTATATCGGGGATATATTTAAACAACAGAAATGAATCTGATTAAAAACAACCGGCAAGAAGCCAAGTTGATAAATTACCGCAATATCACAAGTTTTGAACGGCTGGCGCACAAGCAGTTATTTAGGCTAATACGAAGCGCCGCCATGTTTAAATAGCAGAAATGACACCGTAATCGTTACAACCGCATGTTTGATCAGATGCGTACCGCGATAACGCAATAATTAAAAAATGCAGGATGTCAATTCGAGTAAGCGATTATATCGAGGGATAAGTATTTGAACAACAGAAATGAATCTTGATTGAACAAATCTATGTAAGTACTAGTTGATTAATTATCGCAATAATAAAGTATTGAAACGGTCAAGGCATACAGTTATTTGGGCTTATACGAAGGGTAAGTTGGTATTTAAATAGTAGAAATGATTTTAATCGTAAGAAACTGGCATGTATCAGTAGACAGTGTAGCGCAATACCACCTATTAAAATCCGAGGATGTCCAAGCATGAACGATTATATCGAGGGATATATTGGAAACAACAGATATGAATTTGATGAAAAGACTCGGTAAGTACAAGTTGATAACCATCAAAATAATACGGGCATTGAACGGTCAAGGTATTACAGTTACATGGGCTCATACGGAGCGCTATATTTTAATCTGCGGTGAGTCAATCTGCACTGTTAAAATCGGTTGTTTTGAGTAGACAGGTACCGCGATAACGCAATTATTAAACTAGGGATGTCTATTTATAAGATTGTTATCAGATTTCCATTAAACACAGAAATGAATCTTTGACGAAATAAATCGGTGCACTAGTTGATAAATTACCGCACAACACAAGTTTTGAAACGGTCAAGGCATACAGTTATAAAGTACACACGATGCGCTATATTTAAATATCAGCAGAAATGACTCGTCATCGCAACAATCGGCATGTTTGACTAGACAGTACCGCGATACCCAAATTATTAAAATCCTGATGTCCGTTAATGAACAATTATATCAAGGGATATATTTAAGAACAGATACAGAATCTTGATCAAAAGAAATCGGCAAGTACAATTGCTGATAATTTACCGCACAACACAAGTTTTGGAAACGGTCAAGGCATACAGTTATATAAGCTTATACGGAGCACTATATTTTAATAGCAGAAATGACTCGTAATCGTAACATATCGGTGTTGTTTGAGTTGATAAGGCATCATGGTAACGCAATTGTTAAACCGGGATGTCTGTTTACGAAACGATTATATCGAGGGACATATTTAAACAACAGAATTGGATCCTTGATTGAAACAAATCGGCAGTACTAGTTGCTAATTTGCACAACACAAGTATTGAACGGTCAAGCGGCACGTGCAGTTATTTGGACCCCATATGAAGTTATATTTAAATAGTAGAAATGATTCTTAATCGTAAGAAATTGGCATGTATCAGCAGACAGTGGTAGCGCAAATGTAGTGTATTAAAATCCGAGGATGTCTCGTTATGAACGATTATATCGAGGGTGGCTGAAACAAGGAATCTTGATGAAAAGAATCGGCGTTATGTTGATAAATTACCGCAATAACACAAGTATTGAACGGTCAAGGCATACAGTTATATGGGCTCATACGGAGCGCTATATTTTAATATCAGAAATGAATCTGCAATCGTTACAAATCGGCATGTTTGAGCAGACAGGTACCGCGATAACGCAAATTATTAAAATCCAGGGTTGTCCGTCGGCGAAACGATTATATCGGGGGATATATTTAAACAACAGAAATGAATCTGATTGAAACTAATCGGCAAGCATGTTGATAAACCGCAATAACAATAAGTTTTCAACGGTCAAGGCATACAGGTATATAGGCTAATACGCCATTCAAATAGGTTCGACTTTAATCGTCACAAATCGGCATAGTTTGAGTAGACAGTGTACCGCGATAATGTAATTATTAAAATCTGGGGATGTCTGTTTATGAACGATTATATCGAGGACAGGCTGAAAACAACAGAAATGAATCTGATTAAAACAAATCAAGGGGCACAGATTGATACATTACCGCAATAACACAAGTTTTGAAATGGTCAAGGCATAAAATTATATTGGCTTATATGAGCGCTTGGTATTTAAATAGCAAATGACTCGTAATCGTAACAAATTGCGCGCGTTTGAGTAGACAGTGTACCGCGATAACGCAATAATTAAAACTTAGGGATGTCTATTTATGCGATTATATCGAGGGATTACATTTTAAGAACAGACATGAATCTTGACTCATCAAAAGAAATCGGCGCGTTGATAAATTACCGCACAATACGGCATGAAACGGCTGGCGTATAAGGAAGTTATATGGGCTCATACGGAGCCGCTTTATTTTAATTGCATACAAAACGACCTGCAATCGTTGGCAAATCGGCAGCATACGGAGTAGATAGTACCGCGATAACGCAATTATTAAAACCAGGATGTCCGTTTATGATCGATTATATCGGGGATATATTTAAACAACAGAAATGAATCGCGATTAAACAAATCGGCAAGTGTTGACAAATTACCGCACAATACGTTTTAAACGGTCAAGGTATAGTTATTTAGGCTACTACGTAGCGCTATGCTTTCAGCAGAAATGACTGTAATCGTAACAATCGCGTTTGACTAGACAGTGTACCGATAACGCAATTATTAAAATCCAGGGATGTCTATTTTATAAAGGATTTTATCGGGGGGATATATTTAAACAACAGAAATGAATCTTTGATTGAAACAACGGCGCAGTACTAGTTGATTAATTACGCAATAACACAAGTACGAACGGTCAAGGCATACAGTTATTTGGGCTTATACGAAGCAAATATTTAAATAGCAGAATGACCGTAATCGTAACAAATCGGCATGTTTGACTAGACAGTGTAGCGTTGCCAACGCAATAATTAAACCAGGGATGTCTATTTACAAGCGATTATATCGAGGATATATTTAACAACAGATATGAATCTGGATCAAAACAAATCGGCAAGTGCTGTTGATAATTTACTGCAATACAAGTTTTGAACAAGTTCAAGGCATACAGTTATAAAGGCTAACATGAAGCGCTATATTTAAATAGCAGAAATGACTCTGTTATCGTAACAAATCGGCATGTTTGACTAGACAGTGTACCATGATTACGTAATTATTAAACTTGGGATGTCCGTTAATGAACAATTATATCAAGGGACATATTTAAGAACAGATATGAATCTTGATCAAAAAGAATGCAAGCATGTTGATAAATTACCGCACAACACAAGCATTGAACGCAATGGCATACAGTTGAAGGGCTCACACGAAGCGCCATATTTAATTCGCAGAAATGACCCGTAATCGTTAAGTAAATCGGCATGTTTGAGTAGACAGTACCGCGATAAGCCCAAATTATTAAAACCAGGGATGTCCGCTTTTATGACCGATTATATCAGACAGACGAAACAATGGTGAAATGAATCTTTGATTAAAAAACAAATCGGCAAGTGCTGTTGATAAACTACGCAATAACACAAGTTTTGAAACGGTCAAGGCATAAGTTATTTAGGTTAATATGAAGCGCTATATTTAAATAGCAGAAATGACTGCACTCACCGTAACAAATCGGTAATATGTTTGAGTAGACAGTGTACCGCGATAACGCAACAATTAAAACCAGGGATGTTCATTTATGAAGGAATATATCGAGGGATATATTTCAAGAACAGATATGAATTCCTGATCAAAAGAAATCGGCGCGTTGCTGGATAAATTACCGCACAATACGGGCATTGAACGGTCAAGGCATGGTAATATATATGGCTCATACGGAGCGCTATATTTTAATTGCAGAAATGACCGTAATTGTTGCAAAATCGGCATGTTTGAGAAGACAGTACCGCGATAACGCAATTATTAAAATCCAGGATGTTCATTTATGTTGATTATATCGGGGGATGACAACAGAATGAATCTTGATTAAACAAATCGTAAGTACTAGTTGATAACTACCGCACACAAGTTTTGAAAACGGTCGGCGCATACAGTTATAAGCACACACGATGCGCTATATTTAAATAGCAGAAATGACTCGTTATCGTAACAAATCGGTATGTCGATTTCAGACAGTGTACCATGATAACGCAATTATTAAAAATCCTGGGATGTCCGTTAATGAACAACAATTATATCAAGGGATATATTTAAGAACAGATATGAATCTTGATCAAAAGAATGGCAAGTATTGAAATTGATAATTTACCGCACAACACAAGTTTTGAACGGTCAAGGCATACAGTTATATAGTTTTTGTTATGGGAGCATCGCTATATTTAACAGCAGAAATGACTCGTAATCGTCGTAACATATCGGTGCCGTTTGAGTTGACAGCAATCATGGTAACGCAATTATTAAAACTGGGATGTCTGTTTATGAACGATTATATCGAGGGATATACGGAACAACAGAATTGGATCTTGATTGAAACAAATCGGGTACTAGTTGCTAATTTTGCACACACAAGTATTGAACGGTCAAGGTACGGTTATTTGACTTATACGAAGCGTTATATTTAAATAGTAGAAATGATTCTTAACGTAAGAAATTGCGCGTATCAGTAGACAGTGTAGCAAAATGTAGTGTACAAACTGAGGATGTCTGTTTATGAACGATTGGCATTGAGGATGCTGCGGCCAGTCAACAGGAATCTTGGATGAAAAGAATCGGCAAGTACAAGTTGATAAATTACCGCACAACATGCGCATTGAACGGTCAAGGCATACAGTTATATGGGCTCATACGGGAGCGCTATATATTTTAATATCAGAAATGACCCGTAATCGTTGCTAAAATCGGCATGTTTGAGTAGACAGTACCGCGGATAACGCAATTATTAAAATCCAGAAGGTCTGTTTATGAACGATTATATCGTATTATACGAACAACAGAAAATGAATCTTGATTGAAACCAACGCGTACAAGTTGATAAATAACCGCACAACAGCGTTTTCAACGGTCAAGGCATAGCAGCAGGGCTAATACGAAGCGCTATATTCAAACAGCAGAAATGACTCCTAATCGCCAAAATCGGCATTTGAGTAGATGCGTACCCGCGATAATGTAATTATTAAACTGGGGGATGTCTGTTTATGAACGATTATACTGGAGGATATATTAAACAATAAATGAATCTTTGATTAAAACAACCGGTGCAAGCAGATTGATATATTACCGCAATAAATACAAGTTTTGAAAATGGTCAAGGCATAAAATTATATTGGCTTTATAATGGAGCGCTATATTTAGCAGAAATGACTCGTAATCGTAACAAATCGGTATGTTTGAGTAGACAGTAACAGATAACCAATAATTAAACTAGGATGTCTATTTATATGATTATATCGGAGGGATATATTTTAAGAATGATATGAATCTTTGGATCAAAAGAAACGGCGGGCAATAAGTTGATAAATTACCGCAATAACACGTTATTAAACGGTCAAGGCAGTTATATACCACATGAGCGCTTTATTTTAATTCAACAACAATCCAGAACGTTGGCAAATCGGCAATGTTTGAGAGACAGCACCGCGATAACGCAATTACAAAATCGGACAAACCGCTTGCGATCGATTATATCGGGAGATATACGTCAACAGAAATGAATCTTGATTAAAACAGCGGGCATAAGTTGATAAATTAACGCACAACACAAGTATTGAAACGTCAAGGCCACAGTTATATGGGCTCATACGAGCGCTATATTTTAATAGCAGAAATGTCCCGTAATCGTTACAAATTTGCGCGTTTGAGTAGATAGTGTACCGCGACAATGCAATTATTAAAATCTAGGGTTGTCCGTTTATGAACGATTAGATCGGGGACATATTGAACACCGAAATGAATCGATTGAAAACCAATCGGCGCGCATGTTGATAAATTACCGCAACACAAGTTTTGAAACAGTCAAGGCATGGGCATATAGGCGCAATACGAAGCGCTATATTCAACAGCGGTGAAATGACTTATCGTCACAAATCGGCATGTTTGAGCAGACAGTGTACCGCGATAACGCACCATTAAAACCGGGACAAGTCTGTTAACGAACGACAATGAGGACAGTATTTAAACAATAGAATTGGATCTTGATTGAAACAAATCGGCGTACTAGTTGACACTATCGCACAATACGCGGCTGAACGGTCTAGGTATACAGTTATTTGGGCTTATACGAAGGTTATATTTAAATAGAAACAGATTCGTTATCGAAAGAAATTGCGGCGTTTGAGTAGACAGTGTAGCGCGATAATGCAATTATTAAAATCCGTAGGTCCACATGAACATTTTATCGGGGACATATTGAAATAACAGATATGAATCTTGATGAAAAGAATCGGTGGGGCATGGTTGATAAATTTCATCGCGGCCAATACAAGTATTGTCTGGTCGCTGCATACAGTTATATGGGCTCAGCGATGAGCGCCATATTTTAATTGCAGAAATGACCCAATCGTTACAAATCGGTATGTTTGGCAGACAGTACCACGATAACGCAATTATTAAAATCCATAGGGACGTCTTGCGATCGATTATATCGGGGACATTTAAACAATGAAATGAATTGATTAAAACAAATCGGCGCAATTAGTTGATTAATTATCGCATAACACAAGTATTGAACGGTCAAGGGCTACAGTTATTCGGGATTGTTATACGAAGTGTTAGTATTTGAAATAGCAGAAACATTCTTAATCGAAAGAAATTCGGTGCGTTTGAGCAGACAGGCAGCGATAATGTAACTATTAAACCGGGATGTCCGTTTATGAACGATTATATCGAGGGATATATTTAAACAACAGAATTGGATCTTGATTGAACAAATCGGCAAGTACTAGTTGATTTAATTATCAACAATACAAGTATTGAAACGGTTCAGGTACACAGTTATTTCAATATGAAAGGTTATATTTAAATAAAGGAAATATTTCGCAATCGGGCCGAAATTGGCATGTTTGAGCAGACAGTAGCGCCGGATAATGCAATTATTAAACTGCTGTCCGTTTATGAACGATTTATCAGATATATTGCACAACAGATATGAATCTTGACAAAAAAGAATCGGCAAGTACAAGTTGATAAATTACCGTACAACACAAGTATTGAACGGTCAAGGCACACAGTTATATGTCACGGAGGCCATATTTTAATTGCAGAAATGACCTGTAATCGTTAAGCAAAATCGGCATGTTTGAGTAGATACAAAATGCGATAACGCAATTATTAAAACTAGATGTTCGTTTATGACTGATTATATCAGATATATTTAAACAACAGAAATGAATCTTGACTAAAACAACCGCATGTTGATAAATTACCGCAATATCACAAGTTTTGAAACGGTCAAGGCACAGCAGTTATTTAGTTAACATGGTTATGTTTAACAGTTAAGAAATGACACGCAATCGTTGGCAAATCGGCGATGTTTGATTAGACAGCGTACCGCGATAACGCAACAATTAAAATGCAGGGATGTCAATTTATACGCGATTATATCGAGGGATATATTGAACAACAGAAATGAATCTTGATTGGAAACAAATCGGCAAGCAATAGTTGATTAATTATCGGCAACAACACAAGTATTGAACGGTCAGCGTACGTTGTTTGGGCTATACCGGCGTTATACGGCCGTGAAATGATCTTAATCGCAAGAAATTGCTATGTATCAGCAGACAGCGTAGCAATAATGCAAATTATTAAAACTGACGATTACATTGGGGATATTTTAACAACAGAAATGAATCGATTGAAACCAACGGCAAGTACAAGCGTTGATAACAACCGCGCAATAACACAAGCTTTTCAACGGTCAAGGCATACAGGTATATAGGGCTAATACGAAGCGCTATATTCAAATAAAGGAAATGACTCTAATCGTCACAAATCGCAGTACACTGAGTAGACAGTACCGCGATAATGTAAATTATTAAAAATCTGGGGATGTCTGTTTATAAAACGATTATATCGAGGTGGATATATTTAACAAATAGAAATGAATTCGATTAAAACAAATCGACAAGTACAGATTGATATTACTGCAACAATACGAAGTTTTGAATGGTCAAGGCATAAAATTATATTGGTTTATACGGGCGCTGGTATTTAATAGGCAGAAATGACTCGTAATCAACAAATCGAAAGTGTTCGAGTAGACAGGTGAAAAGACAACGCAATAATTAAAATCCAGGATGTTCATTTACAAGCGATTATATCGAGGGACATATTTAAGAACAGAATGAATCTTGATTAAAACAAATCGGCAAGGTTGATAAATTACAGCAATAATACGTTGGAACGGTCAAGGCATACAGTTATTTAGGGCTAACACGAAGCGCCATGTTTCAATAGCAGAAACGACCTGTAATCAGCAAATCGGCACGTTTGATCATGGCACCGCGCGATAACGCAAATTATTAAAACCAGGGATGTCTATTTATAAGCGATTATATCGGGGATATATTTAAACAACAGAAATGTGAATCTGATTGAACAAATCGGCAAGTACTAGTTGATTAACGGTCGCACAACAAGTATTGGAACGGTCTAGGCATACAGTTATTTGGGCTATGCGAAGCGTTATATTTAAATAGCAGAAATGACTCCAATCGTCACAAATCGGCATGTTTGAGTAGACAGTGTACCGCGATAATGCAATTATTAAAATCCGGGAATGTCCGTTTATGAACGATTATTCGAGGGATAAATTTAAACAACAGAAATGAATCTTGATCAAAACAAATCGGTACAGATTGATACAATTAACCCAATAAACAAGTTTTGAAATGGTCAAGGATAAAATTATATTGGTTTACGGAGCGCTATATTTAAAAGCAGAAATGACTTGAATCGTAACAAAAATCGGTATGTTTGAGTAGACAAAAGCGATAACGAAAATTAAAACCAGGGATGTTTTATTTATGGATTATATCGAGGGATATATTTTAAGAACAGATATGAATCTTTGATCAAAAGAAATCGGCAAGTACAAGTTGAAAATTACCGCAATAACACAAGATTAAACGGTCAAGGCATACAGTTATATGGGCTCAAAGCGCTTTTTTTGCAAAAGACCCAAAATCAAAAATCGGAGTTTGAGTAGACAGGTACCGCGATAACGCAATTATTAAAACCAGGATGTCCCTTATGATCGATTATACGGGGAATATTTAAACAAAGAAATGAACGGGATTAAACAAATCGGCAAGTGTTGATAAAACCCAATAAACAAGTTTTAAAACGGTCAAGGCATGGTTATTTAGGTTAAATAGAGCCAGTTTAAAAGCAGAAATGACCTAACAAAAATCGGCATGTTTGACTAGACAGGTACCCGGATAACGCAATTATTAAAACAGGATGTCTATTTATAAGGATTTTATCGGGGAAATATTTAAACAACAGAAATGAATTTGATTGAAACAAATCGGCAAGTACTAGGATTAATTATCGCAATAAAAAGATTGAACGGTCAAGGCATACAGTTATTTGGGCTTATAGAAGGCTATATTTAAAAAGCAGAAATGACCCGTAATCGTAACAAACGGAGTTTGATAGAAGGTAGCGCGATAACGCAAAATTAAAACCAGGGATGTCTATTTATAAGGATTATATCGAGGGATATATTTAAACAAAGATATGAATTTGATCAAAACAAATCGGCGACAAGTTGATAATTTACTGCAAAAACAAGTTTTAAGTTAAGGCATACAGTTATAAAGGTAATACGAAGCGCATATTTAAATAGCAGAAATGACTCGTTATCGCAAACGGCAGTTTATTAGACAGGTACCGCGATTACGCAATTATTAAAACTTGGGATGTCCGAATAACAATTATAAAGGGATATATTTTAAGAAAGATAGAATCTTGGACAAAAGAAATGGGGGCGTTGATAAATTCCGCAATAAAAAGTATTGAACGGTCAAGGCATGTTATATGGGCTCATGAAGGCATATTTTAATTGCAGAAATGACCTGTAATCGTTACAAATCGGCATGTTTGAGAGACAGGACCGCGATAACGCAATTATTAAAATCCAGGGATGTCCGTTTGACCGATTATATGGGGAATATTTAAACAACAGAAATGAATCTTGATTAAAACAAACGGCAAGTACAAGTTGAAAATTCCGCAATAACACAAGTTTTTCGGCCCAAAACAGTTTTTATAATAGGGCCATATTTAAAAGCAGAAATGACTCAATCGTAAAAAATTGGCATGTTTGACTAGAAAAACGATAACGCAAAATTAAAACAGGATGTCTATTTATAAGGATTATATCGAGGGATATTTGAACAACAGAAAGAATCGATTGAAACAACCGGCAAGTACTAGTTGATTAATTAACGCAAAAACAAGTATTGAACGGTCAAGGTACAGTTATTTGGGCTTATACGAAGCGTTATATTTAAATAGCAGAAATGATTCTTAATCGAAAGAAATTGCCATGTTTAAGTCGACGGTGTAGCGCGATAATGCAATTATTAAAACCGGGGATGTCCGTTTATGAAACGATTTTATCGGGGATATATTGAAACAACAGATATGAATCTTGATGAAAAAGAATCGGCAAGACAAATTGATAAATTACCGCAATAAACAAGTATTGAAACGGTCAAGGCATACAGTTATGGGCTCATACGGGAGCGCTATATTTTAATTGCAGAAATGACCCGTAATCGTTGGAAATCGGATGTTTGAGTAGACAGGTACCGCATAACGCAATTATTAAAACCAGGAGTCCGCTTATGATCGATTATATCGGGGAATATTTAAACAACAGAAATGAATCTTGATTAAAACAAATCGGCAAGTACAAGTTGATAAATTACCGCAAAACACAAGTTTTGAACGGTCAAGGCATACAGTTATTTAGGGCTAATAGAAGCGCTATGTTTAAATAGCAGAAATGACTCCGTAATCGTAGCAAATCGGCAGTTTGATAGACAGTGTACCGCGGTAACGCAATTATTAAAATCCAGGGATGTCTATTTATAAGGATTATATCGGGATATATTAAACAACAGAAATGAATCTTGATTGAAACAAATCGGCGTACTAGTTGATTAATTATCGCAAAACACAAGTATTGAACGGTCAAGGCACAGTTATTTGGGCTTATACGAAGGTTATATTTAAATAGCAGAAATGATTCTAATCGAAAGAAATTGCCATGTTTGAGTAGACAGTGTAGCGATAATGCAATTATTAAAACCGGGATGTCCGTTAATGAACGATTATATCGGGGGATATATCCAAATAACAGAAATAAATATTGATTAAAACAAATCGGCAAGTACAGATTGATAAATTACCGCAATAACACAAGTATTGAACGGTCAAGGCATAAAGTTATTTGGGCTTATACGAAGCGTTATATTTAAATAGCAGAAATGATTTCTAATCGAAAGAAATTGCCATGTTTGAGTAGACAGTGTAGCGCGATAATGCAATTATTTAAACCGGGATGTCCGTTCGAACGATTTTATCTGGGGATATCCAAATAAAGAAATGAATCTTGATTAAAACAAATCGGCAAGTACAGATTGATAAATTACGCAATAAAAAAGTTTTGAAGGTCAAGGCATACAGTTATTTAGGCTAATACGAAGCGCATATTTAAATAGCAGAAAGATTAATCGTAAAAATCGGTATGTTTATAGACAGGGCGATAACGAAAATTAAAACAGGGACTATTTATAAGCGATTATACGAGGGAAATTTTAAGAACAGAAATGAATCTTGTTCAAATCGGGCAGTTGATAAATTACCGCAATAAAGTTTTGAAACGGTCGGATACAGTTATTTGGGCTTATACGAAGGCCATGTTTAAAACAGAAATGACTGTAACGTAGCAAACGGTGTTTGATAGAATGTAACGCGAAACGCTTATTAAAATCCAGGGATGTCTATTTATAAGCGATTATATCGGGGATATAAAACAACAGAAATGAATCTTATTAAACAAATCGGCAAGTACTAGTTGATTAATTATGCAATAACACAAGATTGAACGGCGGCATACAGTTATTTGGGTTATGAAGGTTATATTTAAATAGCAGAAATGATTCTTAATCGAAAGAAAGCCGTTTGAGTAGACAGGAGGATAACAATTATTTAAATAGGGGATGTCCGTTCATGAAGATTTTATCTGGGGATATATCCAAATAACAGAAATGAATCTTTGATTAAAACAAATCCAAGGATTTAAAACGCAATAACACAAGTTTTGAAACGGTCAAGGCATACAGTTATACAGGCTAATACGAAGGCTTATATTTAAATAGCAGAATTGACTCGTAATCGAACAACGGTTGTTTGATTGACATTGTAGCGCGATAACGCAAAATTAAAACCAGGATGTCTATTTAAAGGATTATATCGAGGGATATATTTAAACAACAGATATAATCTTGGATTAAAAAAACGGCAAGTAAAGTTGATAATTTACCGCAAAACACAAGTTTTGAAATGTTCGGCAAAGTTATAAAGAAATAGAAGCGCTATATTTAAATAGAGAAATGACTCGTTATCGTAAAAATCGGTGTTTGATAGAAGTGTACCCGGATTAGCAGTTATTAAAACTGGGATGTCGAAGAACAAATATACAAGGATATATTTTAAGAAGATATGAATCTTGATCAAAAAGAAAGGCAATAAATTGATAATTTACCGCAATAAACAAGTTTTGAAGGTCAAGGAAAGTTATGCTTTATGTCGCACTATATTTTAATAGCAGAAATGATTAATGTAACATATCGGCATGTTTTGAATGAGGGGAAAAAAATCTGGGATGTCTTTGTAATGAACGATTTACAGGGAATTTAAACAAAAATTGATCTTGATTAAACAAATCCGGGGACTACTTTTTATGAAAACAAAGTATTAAACGGTCAAGGATACAGTTATGGGCCAACGGAGCGCTATATTTTTAATAGCAGAAATGACCCGTAATCGTTAAAATCGGCATGTTTGGGAGACAGGGTACCGCGATAACGAAATTAAAACCAGGGGGTCTGTTTATGAAACGATTATTGAGGGATATATTAAACAAAGATATGAATCTTGAGAAAAGAATGGCAAGGTTGATAAATTACCGCAAAAACAAGTTTGAAACTAAGGCATACAGTTATTTAGGCTTTTTGGGTTTAAAATAAAAAATGACTTAATCGAAAGAAATTATGTTTGAGTAGACAGGAAGGATAATGCAATTATTAAAACTGGGATGTCCGTTTGAACGATTTTATCGGGGGATATATTAAAACAAAGATATAACTTGGATGAAAAAGAATCCAATTGTTGATAAATTACCGCAATAACAGAGTATTGAACGGCGGATACAGTTATATGTATATGGAGACTATATTTTTAAAGCAAAATGACTGTAATCGTAACATACGGATGTTTGAGAGACAAGCGGTAACGCAATTATTAAAATGGGGATTTCTGTTTATGAACGATTTATCGAGGGATATATTTAAACAAAGAATTGGATCTTTGAGAAAAACAAATCGGCAATTAGTTGAAATTATCGCAAAACGATTGAACGGTCAGAAAAGATTTGGGGCTTATACGCGTTATATTTAAATAGAGAAATGATTCAATCAAAAAATTGGCGTTTGAGAGAAGAAAGCGGATAACAATTATTAAAATGGATGTCCGTTTATGAAATTTATGGGGAATATTGAAATAAAGATATGAATCTTGAGAAAAAAACGCAAGTACTGTTGAAATTATCGTACAAGATTGAACGGTCAAGGCAACAGTTATTGGATTATACGAAGCGTTATATTTAAAAGCAGAAATGATTCTTAATCGAAAGAAATTGGAGTTTGAGTAGACAGTGAGCATAATGCAATTATTAAAACGGGATGTCCGTTTATGAACGATTTATCGAGGGATATATTTAAACAAAGAAAAGAACTTGATTAAAACAAATGGAAGAAAGTTGATAAATTCCGCAATATCACAAGTTTTGAAACGGTCAACAAGTTATTTAGGCTAATGGGAAGCGCTTGTTTAAAAGCAGTGACTGTAATCGTAAAAAAACGGCTGTTTGACTAGACAGGACCGCGATAACGCAATTATTAAAATCCAGGATGTCTATTTATTTGGATTATATCGAGGGATATTTAAACAAAAGAAATGAATCTTGATTGAAACAAATCGGCAAGTATATTATTAATTATCGAATAACACAAGTATTGAACTCAAGGCAACAGTTATTGGGGCTTATACGAAGGTTATATTTAAATAGCAGAAATGATTCTTAACGAAAGAAATTCCAGTTTGAGTAGACAGTGAGCGCGATAATGCAATTATTAAAATGGGGAGTCCGTTTATGAAGATTTTATCGGGGAATTATTGAAACAACAGATATGAATCTTGATGAAAAAGAACGGCAAGTACAATTGATAAATTAGAAACACAAGTATTGAACGGTCAAGGCATAAGTTATATGGGCTCATGGAGCTATATTTTAATTGCAGAAATGACCCGTAATCGTTGCAAATCGGCATGTTTGAGTGACAAGCATAACGCAATTATTAAAACCAGGATGTCCGCATGATCGATTTATGGGGGAATATTTAAAAACAGAAAGAATCTTGATTAAAACAAATCGGCAAGTACAGATTAAAATTACTGCAAAAAAGTTTTGAAACGGTCAAGGCATACAGTTATAATTAAATTACGGTTATATTCAAATAGCAGAAATGATTCTAAACCGAAAAAAATTATGTTTGGGAGAGAGGAAGCCGGATAATGCAATTATTAAAAACTGGGGATGTCCGTTTAGAACGATTTTGGGGATATATCCAAAAACAGAAATGAATCTTGATTAAAACAAATCGGAATAAGATTGATAAATTACCGCAAACACAAGTTTTGAAACGGTCAAGGGATAACAGTTATACAGGCCAATAGAAGCGCTATATTCCAAATACCAGAAATGACCTTTAATCGTCAACAAATCGGCATGTTTGGAGAGATAGTGTACCCGATAACGCAAATTAAAACCGGGGATGTCTGTTTATGAACGATTATATCGGAGGGATATATTTAAACAACAGAATTGGATCTTGATTGAAACAAATGGCAAATTAGTTGGGATTAATTATCGCAAAACACAAGTATTGAACGGTCTAGGATACAGTAATTTTATACGAAGGTTAAAAAGCAGAAAATGATTCGTAAATCGAAAGAAATTGGATGTTTGAGTAGACAGTGTAGTGCGATAAATGCAATTATTAAAACCGGGTATGTCCGTTTATAAACGATTTTATCGGGGGATATATTGCAACAACAGATATGAATCTTTGATGAAAAGAATCGGCAAGCAAGTTCATAAATTAACCCAAAACACAAGTATTGAACGGTCAAGGGCTACAGTTATAAGGGTCAACAAGCGCCATATTTTAATTGCAGAAATGACCCGTAAATCGTTGCAAAGCGGCATGTTTGACTAGACAGTGTACCGCGATAACGCAATTATTAAAATCCGGGATGTCCGTTTATGAACGATTATATCGGGGGATATATTTAAACAACAGAAATGAATCTTGATCAAAACAAATCGGCAAGTACTAGTTGATAATTTACCGCAATAACACAAGTTTTGAACGGTCAAGGCATACAGTTATATAGGCTAATACGAAGCGCTATATTTAAATAGCAGAAATGACTCGTAATCGTAAAAATCGGCATGTTTGACTAGACAGTGTACCGCGATAACGCAATTATTAAATCCGGGGATGTCTGCTTATGAACGAATATATCGAGGGATATATTTAAACAACAGAAATGAATCTTGATTGAAACATATCGGCAAGTACTAGTTGATTAATTATCGCAATAACACAAGTATTGAACGGTCAAGGCATACAGTTATTTGGGCTTATACGAAGCGTTATATTTAAATAGCAGAAATGATTCGTAATCGAAAGAAATTGGCATGTTTGAGTAGACAGTGTAGCGCGATAATGCAATTATTAAAATCCGGGGATGTCCGTTTATGAACGATTTTATCGGGGGATATATTGAAACAACAGATATGAATCTTGATGAAAAAGAATCGGCAAGTACAAGTTGATAAATTACCGCAATAACACAAGTATTGAACGGTCAAGGCATACATTTTTATGGGCTCATACGGAGCGCTATATTTTAATAGCAGAAATGACCCGTAATCGTTACAAATCGGCATGTTTGAGTAGACAGTGTACCGCGATAACGCAATTATTAAAATCCAGGGATGTCCGTTTATGAACGATTATATCGGGGATATATTTAATAACAGAAATGAATCTTGATTAAAACAAATCGGCAAGTACAAGTTGATAAATTACCGCAATAACACAAGTTTTGAACGGTCAAGGCATACAGTTATATAGGCTAATACGAAGCGCTATATTTAAATAGCAGAAATGACTCGTAATCGTAACAAATCGGCATGTTTGACTAGACAGTGTACCGCGATAACGCAATTATTAAAATCCAGGGATGTCTATTTATAAGCGATTATATCGAGGGATATATTTAAACAACAGAAATGAATCTTGATTAAAACAAATCGGCAAGTACTAGTTGATTAATTATCGCAATAACACAAGTATTGAACGGTCAAGGCATACAGTTATTTGGGCTTATACGAAGCGTTATATTTAAATAGCAGAAATGATTCGTAATCGAAAGAAATTGGCATGTTTGAGTAGACAGTGTAGCGCGATAATGCAATTATTAAAATCCGGGGATGTCCGTTTATGAACGATTATATCGAGGGATATATTTAAACAACAGAAATGAATCTTGATCAAAACAAATCGGCAAGTACAAGTTGATAAATTACCGCAATAACACAAGTATTGAACGGTCAAGGCATACAGTTATATGGGCTTATACGGAGCGCTATATTTTAATAGCAGAAATGACCCGTAATTGTTACAAATCAGCATGTTTGAATCGACAGTGTACCGCGATAACGCAATTGTTAAAATCCTAGGATGTCCGTTTGAACGATTATATCGGGGTATATTTAAACAACAGAAATGAATCTTGATTAAAACAAATCGGCAAGTACAAGTTGATAAATTACCGCAATAACACAAGTTTTGAACGGTCAAGGCATACAGTTATTTAGGCTTATACGAAGCGCTATGTTTAAATAGCAGAAATGACTCGTAATCGTAACAAATCGGCATGTTTGACTAGACAGTGTACCGCGATAACGCAATTATTAAAATCTACGGATGTCTATTTATAAGCGATTATATCGGGGAATATTAAACAACAGAAATGAATCTTGATGAAAACAAATCGGCAAGTACAATTTGATAATTTACCGCAATAACACAAGTTTTGAACGGTCAAGGCATACAGTTATATAAGCTTATACGGAGCACTATATTTTAATAGCAGAAATGACTCGTAATCGTAACATATCGGCATGTTTGAGTAGACAGGTACGCGGTAAGCAATTAAAATCTGGGGATGTTCTGTTTAGGAACGATTATATAGAGGATATATTTAAACAACAGAATTGAATCTTGATTGAAACAAATCGGCAAGTACTAGTTGTTAATTATCGCAATAACACAAGTATTAAACGGTCAAGGTACGCAGTTATTCGGGCTTATACGAACGTTATATTTAAATAGTAGAAAGATTCTAATCGAAGAAATTGGCATGTATCAGTAGACAGTTAGCGCAAAATGGAATTATTAAAACCGAGGATGTTTCTGTTTCAGAAACGATTTCCGGAGGGATATATTGAACAACAGATATGAATCTTTTATGAAAAAGACCTGGCGCAATAAGTTGATAAATTACCGCAATCCAAAGATTGGAAACGGTCAAGGAATCGTTATAAGGAGCCTTTTGCTACGAAGCGCTTATTTTAAAGCGAAATGACCCGTAATCGTTCAAACCGGATGTTTGAGTAGAAGGTACCGCGATAAGCAAATTTAAAACTAGGGGTCTGTTTATGAACGATTATATCGGGGATTATTTTTAAACAACAGAAATGAAATCGAATTGGAAACTTAATCGGCAAGGTTAAAATTACCGCAATAACACAAGTTTTGAAACGGTCAAGGGTACAGGTATATAGGCTAAACAAGCGCCATATTCAAATAGCAGAAATGACTCCAATCGACCAAATCGGCAAGTTTATAGACAGGTACCGCGATAATGCAATTATTAAAACCGGGATGTCCGTTTATAAAACGATTATATGAGGGATATATTGAAACAACAGAAATAAACTTGATTAAAACAAACGGGGACAGATTGATAATTACCGCAATAACACAAGTTTTGAATGGTCAAGGCATAAAATTATATTGGTTTATATGGAGCCATTTTAAATAAGAAATGACCCAATCGTAACAAATTGGTTGTTTGAGTAGACAGTGTAGCGTTAACGCAAATTTAAAACCAGGGATGTCTATTTTATAAGGATTATTTGAGGGATATATTTTAAGAACAGAAATGAATTTTGATTAAAACAAATTTGGCAAGTACAAGTTGTTAAATTACCGCAATAAACAAGTTTTGAACGGTCAAGGCATTTAATTATTTTAGGCTAATACGAAGGGCCCATGTTTAAAAGCAGAAATGACCTTGGTAATCGTAGAAACGGCATGTTTTGTTAGAAGTGTAACCCGATAACGCAATTATTAAAACCAGGGATGTCTATTTATGTTGAATTATATCGGGAAAAAACAACAGAAATTGAATCTTGATTGAAACAAAACGGGTACTAAAGGGATTAATTATCGCAAAACCAAGTATTTTGAACGGTCAAGGATACAGTTATTTGGGCTTAGGAAAAGGCGAATTTAAATAGCAGAAATACCAATCGAAAAGAAATTGCCAAGGAGTAGGACAGTGTAGCGGATAATGCAAATTATTTAAACCGGGGATGTCCGTTCATGAACGATTTTATCTGGGGATATATCCCAAATAAAGAAATGAATCTTGATTAAAACAAATCGGCAAGTCAGATTGATAAATTAC
>JAGSMT010001185.1:0-18573 GCA_029286875.1 Lamproptera curius
ATTTAATTTTTAAAATATTTTCCATTCTTTTTGTCTTTCGATAATGAGCAACGAGACGTAAAATGGGAATACTCTAAGTATTTCATCCGTCAAAAAAAATGTTTTTTTTACTGACAACTTGTTAAGTTAAATATAAGCACTTCATAAACATTTGCTTTTTACGGTTTCAAAGAAATATTTTCCCAGAAAAAATAGCACCAACCCTTGGCGGGTTTTCCTTAAAGCTGTGGAAATTTTGACAGGGTGATATAATTGTAAACTGCTGTTAAAAAACCCTGATATATATTTATTTTTATTAAGGCGAATAAAAAATCTATTCATGTGTAATAATTGGTCATGATAATGGAAACATATGGATTCCCAACGAAATTAAGTTTTAATTATTGTGAACCTGGAATCGTATAATGAGAGTCTAATTATATTTTAAAATGATACAGTCGCCTCCCTAGATTTTTTAGCCCAAGGCATCCTTATTTTAAACCAGTAAAGTAGGTGTAATATTGTCAGTTTGGAAAATATCTATAAATTAATTTGATATTTAAAAACATCAACAGTTTTGATGGAACCCCGTCCTTCAAATACCACCAAAAAATTTGTTTCAATTCCTTCCATAGCTTATTAAGTTAAAAAAAGAGTACCTTTATTTTAACGCTTATGACCCAAAGATTTAACATGTTTGGTTATTTTTTCCGATATGCCCGGACGCAATTTATGGAGGTAACTTTAATTACGTCACTTGCACAGTATGGGAAAAGTCAAAACGGTAAATAGTCAAAAAATTAAATAACAACGCACAATGACTCTTAGATTTATGCTCGGAAGTAACTTATTTGTCATGTAATAACGCTGGAAAGAAGAGAGAAAGATGACGGACAGAAAGCAAAAGATATTGCGGATAAAAAGGATAAAATATTAATTTGAACCAATCATAGTTTGATCACGTTAGACAAATTTTCAAATATACATTTTGTTTTTAAGACGGTTTCCCTTTTATACTTTATGTTAATTACATTTAGTTATATTATTAATTTGGACAATGATAGTTTCCAATTATTATCTTTGAATTATCTTGCATAATTTAATCTTGTTTTTAATAATTTACCTGTAAAATTATTTTGAATGTTTACACCTTCTGCTTTTTTCTATTTTGGGTTTAAGGTAATTATAAAAAAAAAATAACACACCAAACAAAAAGCAGAGAATATTCCTGTCTATTTCACCGATTAGGGCCAAGTTTGGTGTTAGACTTTTATTTACGTAAATCAATCCTTGTTATTTGGTTTAAGTTTAAGGAAACTCCCAACAAAATGCGCTTTTAAACAATAAATTATCAAAGATTCATCATTACCGCCTGAGTTAGTCCACGATGGACATAACCCCCCTAATGCATGCCTTCTCCATTGAGGGTTTTTCAACCGTATCTTAACACGGTGGTTCCACAGCTGGTTAAGGGTGGACCGACTTTTAATGCCCATTCCCACGAATGGACATCTAATCCTTTCAGACAAGGCATGATCAGCCCAAATTGCCCTAACCAACCAGGAAACAGCAGTTTAATTTGTTGAGTCCCCGCAGGATTTAAACCCACGTCCTTGTTTTCGTGCCAAGCATAACCACTAGGCTCTGGTAGTTAAGTAGTTTCAGTAATTTTAATTACTTATATTTTTACTGACGAGGCACCCATAAATTTCATAAGTAACAATTTCCATGCTACTTTAAAAATGAGCTTGAAACTTTTCGTCGTGGCCTGCACCGAGTTTTAATTATTCTTTAGTCTTTTATCGAATTTCGTGTTTTTTTGTTGTATTTGTTGTATTACATACCAATTGGGAATTTGGTGAATTTACCTTTTGCGGTTTCGTATTTTATGGGTGTTCCAGTCAGAGCATTGGTTGAGTCCTTTTTGCAGCATTCGGGCCATCACCTTGCAAATTGTGCCTACTGTTCTTCTTGAGTTCATACATTGGTTTGGTTAAGGATTTAATAAGCTTTTTGTTGCACTAACAAGCTGGCATCGCAACCGCAAAAAAGATGAAGATATGAAATGAGGGATAAAGACAAATGAATATGTTAAGGAATTAAATAATATAACAAGATAATAGTTTTATGTGGCAACGTTTCCAAAATTGGTTCAAGATAGGGAGGCACTTCCGAAAATTGGTCACAGCGCTTCACGTAACGCTCCCATGTGCAACTATAAGAAAAAGTGAGGCACGCGATCGTTTATTCCAAAGTTGGCCGTTAAGACGAAATGGCCAAGAGGGAGCAAGAGAAAAAGGGAAATATTAAATTGAATTATTCTACCACAAAAAGGCACATAACTTTCCCTTAAAACCGATTTTACAGGGCAAAAAATTTTTTGTCCTTTACCTGGTAATAATACTTTAGTTAGATGTTAAAATCTATAAGATTTTTACTTGATAAATCATCCATGAAATTATTTTTAGTTCGCTCAAATTACTTTTGTTTACCATTCTTTTAAATAGCAAATAAGAAGAGACATAATATATTGTATGTCTGGTAGGATTTTAAGAAATTCTTTTAAAACATAAATCAGGCATTCGGTTAAAGGTACTATACTCTAGAAAATTGGTGTTGAATTTAACTTTTCAAACTTTTTAGGCGCTAAAATAATTGATTTTTGGTTAGATATCTATAACATATTAAAAGAATAAAACAGAAAATATTACGATAGTTACATCTTCTTCTTTCGGCGGGCTAATGATATTAATAATTTGGGTTATTTAAGATAAAAAAAAGGAAAACAAAAAAATGAAATAAATCATTTCTGCCGTTTAAAACAATTTGGAAAAAAAAATTTACGAATTTTCCACAACCACCCACAAACACATGGGAAAGAGGGCCATGTTACGGTTTTCATAATTTTCATTAAAATTTGAATTTTCAAGTTTTTACAATTTAATTTAATTCCCGGGACATAATTAAACCCAATATTGGGTTTTTCCACCAACACGGCTAACCAATCAGGTTGGTAGGGTCCACTTTACATGGCCCCCAATCCACCCTATCCTTAAGGTTTTTGGAGGAAATTCCCAAACCAAGTGGCCAATTGAAATTTGGGTAGGTTGAACCAACCCCTTTAAACACAATGCCCTTCCCATTGGTGGCCCGTACAATACTTGTTATTAAATTTTTGCCCACCATTTAAATCAAGAACAAACATCTATCAAACAAGGCAGAAGGAAAGAAAGAACAAAAGGAAAATAATTCTGGTCCTTACTTAAAATTTTTAGTTACCAAAGGTCACTTGGCAGGAAAGAAGAACAAAGCCAAGGAAGAGTACCTGAGACAAAGAAAAGAAAAAACCCATCAAGATTAGAAAAGAAACCAAAACCGACAGCAGGTCCCAACTGGAGAAGAGAGTTAATTTGAAATAATGTAAAATGTTAGAGGAGGCCTTTATAACAGTTAATGATTTTCAGAACAAGGAATGTAGGCCATCAACAAACAGGGGAACTCTAACAAAAAGTAAATGTAATGCCGTGGACTATAACAATCTATAGACGATATATATCAATGGTATTTATCGTGAACATAAATTCGTTCGTTTAGTCCACTGCTGGACATAAACCTTCCTTAAGCACGCCTTCCCATCAGGGGGTTTTGACCGTTCCCAGCCTTCCAATGCGGGTTGGTTCCTCTGGTTACGGGTCCATTCTTCAAAAAAACATTTTTCCCGGTCGGCATCGCATGCGGGAAGGACAATTTTTTTCCAACAAGCACTTATTACTGTTTGGATGCCGGTTGGCCAACCCTTTAGTTAATAAACGGCCAAGCAGGTTGGCGCAATGTCATAATTTATATAAGGCGATTTGAATGCGAGAATAATGGCACCTTTAAATGGGTGGTTACCATCTATACAAAAAAAAATTGATGGGTCGTTTTAATTATCCAACCGCCTGAGCCCAGTGGGCTGTGCTTTAGTAAACCTGAGGTCCCGGGGTTCGAATCCCGGGGACTCAAACCAAATTTTCAATGTTGTTTTAGTTGGTTAGGGCAAATTTGGGGCCGATCACCCGATTGTCTGAAAAGTAAAGATGACCCAGGTCGATGGGTTGAAAAAGTCGGTCCACCCACCAACCCGCATTGACCCAGCGTGGAGGATCGGGTTCAAAACCCCAAGGATAGGGGGTTAAGGAGGGGAGGCCTGTCCAGCAGTGACTATCACAGGTTGAAATGATTGTATTTCTTAAAACCGTTTTTAAAATTAATTGGATAAATAACCGAAACATGGTTTTTTTAACCATGTTTGTTCTGGCCAATATCTAAATTGGTCCGATTTTTGAAGAGACTCAATTGAAGGGCAATGGAGCCAGGGGGGTTCAGGCTACTTTTTTCAGATTTTCTTTTTTATATTGACACGCACAAAGTCGCGGTAACAGCTAGTCAATATGTGTAGTATAAAAACAAAAGTCTCATTCTTTTTTCTATGTATGGCCAAAACAGGATTAAAGAAAGTTTATTTGATAATCTATAATAATTGCAGAGAAAACGCTGGTATTTATATATTTTCCCAGATTTAAGATACGTACAATTTGTGGGAGTCAAGGGATCGCTAGTAGATAAAAAAACCCTGAAGGAAACCCGTTTAAAAAAAATGTTGAATGAAACATAACGTTAATTAGTGGGCAAAAGGAATTAGGAATATATTGAAACCAAAAAATACGGGAAACTTGCCATTGTGGTAAGGGTTTAAGAAAATATAAGTACGAATTTAAAATGGGCAACTCGTTTAAACAAAATGTCTCAAATAAAAACAATACTAGAATTATGAATTTTTAAAGTAAGATGATCCATGCGTTTGGATGGGCTTGAAAGAAAGTTCCACCCACCAACCCCGCATTTGGACTGGTGGATTGGTCCAAAACCCCAATGGATTAGGGGTTATTAGGGGAGACCCAGTCCGCAGGGACTAAAAGGCTTGATGGATGATGAGAATTTAAAAGTCAAGGAGAGGACCTGTGTTATAAAATGTCCTATCATTAAAAAAGGTCTTGTTTTTATAAAAAACAGAGAATACAATAAAGGTATATTAAAAAAAAACATTTAAATTAATTTTTTAAATAGTTTTAAAAATTTGGCCCATATTTGATTCAGTATATAATTTAAAAAACGAAAAAGCCGCGCCCAACCATCCGCCTTTGGACTTTGGGAACCCGGGACCTTTAGAATTTCCGAACGCTTTAACGCCAAGTAAATAAACGCCCCTGATCGATGGTAATTACAATTTATTTAAATTTTATTTGTTAGTTTGTCCGCCAATTTACCCGCGTGATGAATGGGATCTGGGGGTAAAATTGTTCATCAATTATCATCATCATCAGCCCGTGATAGTCCACTGCTGGACATAGGGCCTCCCAATACATCCCTATTCCATTAGAGGGGTTTTTTGGACCGATCCCACCACGTTGGTCCAATGGGGTTGGTGGGTTAGACTACAAAATAAATCATAAGAGTAACTTAGGGCGAGATTTAAGAAGTCTAGAGGTTTTTAAGTTTTTAACTTTAAATTGTAAAAATTGAAGACACTGTAAATTAACTTATTGCGTTGTGACAGGTTGGTCCGTCAAAAGTTAATGTCATATCATCATCATCATCAATAACATCAACCCGTATTGGCTCCCCTTTGGCAAGCCTTCCCATTAGTGGGGTTTTTGACCGCATTCCCACGCTGGTCCAATGGGTTTATTTCAAACTTTTACATGCCCTTTGTTATATAAGGATGAATAGAAGAATTTACGGATTTATCCTCGGTAGTATTACTTATTCCTTTACGTTTCCAGATACCCTGCGGATCAATGGACGGGCAGATAATCATCATCATCATTATCAGCCTGTGATAATCCACTGGCTGGACAAGGGTACCCTTTAACACGCCATCCATTAGAGGGCGACACAAACGCGAACAATCCGGTATTTTTTATTGAATCACGGGATTTGGCGTAAATTCGATAGTGTTATCTTTATTTGACATAAGACATGTCAAAGGGTTGTTTCCGGTCGTTAAGAACCTACCGTTATGTATGGATATCAATAATTCTTTTTTGCTTAGCCATTTCCAAGTTCACTAGGTTGGGCCCGCCATTGTGATGTTTGAACGGTACTGTACTGTACTTACTGTTACTGTTTACACGAGCATTAGGGTTTATATCGACCCTATGTCTTCAAGTTTGTTTGGTTTACCAACATTTGTCCTTCCAAGAGTATTTACGAAGCCAATCAAGCCTCCAAGTTATTGGTCAAATATTGTCTATGGCGACATAAGGGTGTTTAAAACGTTGTTGATTGAGTGTTTATTGTATGCTTCTTTAATACAATCGGTTGGGAAAAAACCGGTACAGACCAAGTTCCATTCCAGCCTGGTGGGAAACAATTTTTAAATTTAAGAGCCTTAAATCTTGATATTTTACGTTGTATTTTTTATTTGACTTTGTATTATGGTAATTGTACGTTACGAATAAAGCCAAATTTTTGGTATTTTCGGTAGGTCATTAGTAGTTTGTAGAGGTTACAAAATTTCCAAAACTTTGTTTTTTAGAGGTTTATCTGTTCGTTCTGAAAAATTTCTCCTGATCTACCGGTAGTGCTTTTTAGGTTTTTTTTTATACGCAGACAACACAAATGTGGGATACGAACCCGCCACTTTTATTTCTTTAAAGGAATCATCCGTCACTAGGCAAACGGAAGCAAAAAAAAACTATTAAAACTACTGCTTAGGGTTGAAACACATAAAGGCCTTTATCTATTCTTATTCAGAACAGGCATTTAACTAAAAACCCATAGAGTTTTTGCCCTGCAACATTGATTCTAACAGCCAATATTATAATTAAGAAAGTTAAAATTGTATGACGTTGGCATAATTTTTTTATATTATAATTATAGATAAATTTTCTATGAGCAGTAATTGATTGCTTGGATAAATGTTGTTATTAATTAGAGGGATGGAATGAAGTGCATTTTTTTTTTCTTTATAATTATTGGTGTAGTAATTAGTTTTCAATAATTATTAATACAAATAGTTTGCCATCAATTGATTATTTCCTTTATTATAAGTGATTAGGATTTTTTTTTATTGTTTCATTAATGTATATCTTACGAACATAAATTTTGGTTTAAACAGAACTATTGTTTTGGATACTAATGAGAAGAAAAATAAAACCGTAAAAAACCACATCGCTTGTAAATTCCTGTAGTATTCAGTTGGTATTGAATTTGAGAAACGTTTTCTGTATCAAACGGAAAGTTAACAATGAGAAACATTTAAGCTTCCAGGTCCAATTTACCTGTTTGTTATTTTTTATTTTAAAAATAAAAATTGCAAATTTAATTCACGACAAATTAGGGAGAACACCACCGAAGTGGTTTATTTCCGGCACTTGACGCATTACCGAAAACGCTTTAGTATGCCGGTTTGAAGGGCACCCGGCTTATCGTAATTAGGGGTAAACGAGACATAACCCATATGTGAGGACAAAAGGACTTTTTTGGGTCTTTTATACCGTATTTTTACGGAAAGAAGGTTATACCCACCATAATCAGAAAAACTCAATACTTTACCAGAGTAAAAAAAGATAAAATTATGCATACAATGCTTATCGTAATAATCGGAACTTGTCAAAACGCATTAACATCGCCTTGGTTGAATACCTGATTTTAAGTTAAATTTTGGTTAACTGCTTTTATGTTTAATGAATAAAAAAAAATTGGAGTGGTGTTAACAACCAAAGAAAACTTTAAAATTATTTTGATATATAAACGTAACGTTGTCTGTCTGTTTTGGTTATCTCGGAAAGGTTGCCCACTTTACGGGACTTTACGGAAGATAGCTATTTTTTCCTCATTTGTTTAATAAAATACCACGCTTATAAATTTCACTTGATATAACTTCACGCTTTTTGCCCGAGGAGCGGCGAAACAGTTGGAAAACTTTTAAAAATCTTTCCCTGACGCGTTGACGTTGGGGGTAGCATTCATAATAGTATTTCATCACGCGTTTAAAAGTTACACAACTTGTTATTTTGGCCCGTTACGAAGGCAAGGCGGTAAATCAACCGCGCCAATCACCGTGGAAAAGGGGGAAACATCCCCAAAGATGTCAGGATGGTGCCATATCTCAGCCAAATGAGGCATCGAGTTTATATAGTATAAAGGATGTCAATAAAGTAAAACCCACCAACCCGCATTGGAGCAGCGTGGATAGGTTCCAATACCCCAATGGATAAATATTAGGGAGGACCACGTTCAGCAGTGGACCACCAGGCTGGCTGAATGAATGATGATGATGATGAAAGAAACGTTAAACACCAATAGGTGCCAAAACCTTTGGGGTCCTGTAGTACATTTAGATTTGGTCAACCCAAAGGAAATCCCATGCGGCTTTTATCATAAAGAACGCCGACGAAGGTAAACGAGAAAGTTAACCCGCGGCCCACGGTAGGAGCGGGCGGTAACCACTGGTAATTCCAATTATGGGCATCGATGACTACTTCCTATCAGGTGGGTCCGATTTCAAATTTCCTTGTATGCCATAAAAGAAAAACACCCTTTTCTTATGAAGTTAGTCATTTAATTTCTAAGATGAGCTAAGCATTGTTTTATATGATTGGCTTCTTCCGACAAAATGCAGTATATAAGATAAGGCAAAAAAGAACCGAACGGTGTGGAAGCGCACTGGACTGTTCAGCACAAAAAGGGGAACCCAATGTTTCAATCATTGCGTGACGGTATTTACGATACCACCCGTCACACTTTAAAATCACGGGTGCCCCAATATAGCAACACTATTGGAGAATAAGTTTTTTCATTCAAAGTAAACCAGTTGTTTTAGCTTTTTTATTAATTTTTATCTGTGCCCGCCACAGATGATATGCAACCACGATTATTCCCAAGAAAAAACAACCTAATCAGCTTCCCGTTTTAATTATAATTACCGGTCGGGTATATAACGCTGTTTTTTTTTTTCAAATAGCCGGGTATTTCTCGAACGGCAATTAGTTCCCTTTAAACCATTCGAAATTTGAGCTCGGGCCAAATCACCTTTGAGATTAATGGTTTGAAACATTCAGTTTTGAACCCGTCATATTGTTTTTTTTGTTGTTTTATGTCGAGACTTATGTTGGCGATGTTATTGGAATAAAGGTACGTTTTTCGAACAGTCTGTGTTGTACATTATTGAAAGGATTTTGAGGGAGCCGGATTTGTAAGTAAAAATTTGAAGGATTTAAAACTAAGTTTTAATCGGTAGATCACCTTTTAAGATCTTTGAAGAAACGTAGCAGGTTTTGGAAAAGAACAAAAAGATCAAGGTTGGAAGTTTAAGAAGGGAGGAATTGAGGTTGTTGATGTTATTGCATTATTTAGGGTAGTTTATTTGTTTCCTTTTCCAGAAAAATTACGTAGTGGCATTTAAAAAGTATTTAAAGCATATTATTAACAAAAGTAAGGCAAACGTTGGGAGATTGTATAAAAAAATAATCGCCAAACCTGTTAAGTTAAAAATTAGGTTATTTTAATAAGATGGTGTGTTCCGGATTATAAGAGAAAATTCCAAGATCCAGTCATCAGGCCTTTAATTGGATTAAAAAATGTTTAATTTATAATAGCCGCATCTTTACGCCTACATCTCAGTGTTTTTCAATTAACTTCACCATCATCAGCCTGTTTAAGTCCACTGCTGGACATAGGGCCTCCCCTAATGAACTTCACAAGTCTTTTTACCATTAAGGGGAAACGTACTGAAACTTAAGAATTATGGAATCATTCAAAATTTGGAAGTATAATAAAGGTTTCCATTATTATTAAAACTTTATATATTTTTCGATGCAAAGTTAAAGCGGGTTTAAAATTTTCTTTTCAAACTTTCTATTTGAATTTAGTAACTTAAGAATTCTAATCCGGTTTAGATGCGTCAATATAAACTTTGTGCATTTTTGTTTGCCATCAGCCCCCACATATTGGTTAATAATGATTTTAAACTATACGGGTTAAAATCATGTTAGGTAAAAAGGCAAATAAACATTTTATTATTATTATAACATATTTTTAAAGTTTCTACTTGATAATAACGTTAATAATTGAATTACCACCGTTCCGTTTTCATTAAGTTCCGGATCTATTAGCCCAGTCACGGGCGAATATGGACGAGGTGGGGGGAACGCCCGGCATCTGGTTTATATACAGGTTTTTAATCAACGCCTTTGATTCCCAAAATTGAGTGGACAAATGTACCCATTAAAAGGTTTCTTTTATTTTTTTATACCGGCTTTAGACGGTTTTTAGAAAACTTCGTGCGAAGCTGTGGACATGGCGCGATACGGCGTTTTAATTTAATAGCGTTGTTGCAACGAGATTCGTTAGATACTGTGGATTTTCTATTTTTTTTGGATTAATGCATCTGGAGCTGGCCGTTTATCTGATAGTAGGTGACACGGCCCGGTCTATAAGAATTTGCAGCGTTTTACCCAAATTTTGGTCGCAACCTGGGAGGAGTAGTCTCGTTTATCCACTAAGCCTTGAGTAATGCCCTTAGAACCGGAAAAGGCTTTATACACATTTCAGAAGAAAAACCTTTGGTAGTATTTATAACGGTCCCCGTAAAAGAAGATCTTCCAATTGGTAGTCTTTTTAAAAATTGTGTTTTTTAAAGGAAATTTTGTATAAATATTTAAGTTTTTAGTATTGGGACACCGCGTAGTTCCTTAAGTCCGGTAAAGTCCTTAACACGGAAATCAAAGATTTTATTTAACAGAAATCATTTTACATAGACTTGGCAGCCCTGACTTCCGTAAAAGGTGAGCTATGTATGAGAAAAGTGTTTTTTACGCCAATTAGTTAATAATAAAACAAAATAGAAAATGTTTTCTAAACAGTTACACGTTCCTACATTAAATCTGACACAACCCAAAACATTCACTTTGAAGCAAAGTTTAGTGTTTAGAAATAAATTAAAATTAACGACGTCCTTAATGACTTAATTGCGAAGCGGAAAAAGTGTTACGAAGGCAATGTTGGCCGGACTTGGAATTGCGACCCGCGCCCAATTAAACCGGTCCCGATAGTGTGCCATTAAAGGATCATTTGTTCGCGAGTCCTTTGCCACAGGTAATTACGCGGTATTAAAGGTTAAAAGGGACCATTCGATTTAAGCACTGAGCTAGTGGTTTCTTTAGTAGTGATGGTATACAAAGTTGAGTTGGATTAAATACAAAATTGATGTAGTATGTGGCCTCCCTGAGCCCAGTGGTATGGGCAAATTTTAGAAAACCGGGTCGGGTCTGAATCTGGGGACTTAAACAAATTTTTCATTGTTGTTTCGGTTGGTTAGGGCAATTTGGTTGATCACCCAAATTGTTGAAAAAAGGAAGATCCATGCGTTTGGATGGGCAAAAAATTCTCGACCCAAAACCCGCATTGTAAAGCGTGGTGGGAAGGTCTAAAAATCCCAATGGGATAGGGGTAAATAGGGAGGCCTAGGTCCAACAGTGCACTATCACAGGCCGATGATGATGATTTGCGCTTTTAGCTTTCATGAGAAGCTTTATGTACCCATGTAGTTAGGGAAAATATTAGTTTTTGTAATTAAAATTTTAGGATACTTTCAATACATGTATACTGCCAATTACTGTATCACCATAAAGGTTGAAAAATTTTGACAAACTTTAAAGAATAATAAATATTTATAATGACATAAAGGAGTACGATTTAAATATCGATGAAATCTATTTTTTAATATTTTCAAAAACCCGAGTTTTGTTGTTTGCTTTGTTGGCTTGGAGTTCAATTTGTTTTTTTTCTTCTTAAGATTAGTTTTAACTTTTAATTTAATCATATTAACCCAAATAAATAAATAATCAACGAAAAAGTTTGTAAAACCAAAGTAAGATATAGAAAAAACATAGGGCCTTCTGTTCAAAAGTTAAGCCAAATTTTATACTATCCCCTTCCCATATACAGAGTTTGTTTTTTACTATTACCTAGTATCTAGAAATTTGGTAAAACCCCTAATTGCGAGGCGAAGTAAGGAGACCGATGTCCAGATTAAATTATCACAGATTGATGGATGATAATATTGACAAAATAGCTTTAATTGTACCAATTAACATGTTTTAACATACTTTATGCCTTTTGATTTTGAATTATGAGTTGCAAATAAAAATTACACAAGTTCGCAAAAATTGCCTTGTCATTGTTAGTTCCGATTTTTGAAGCCATTTCGCATATTCCCAATCGCCATTAACGATAGCCTTTGTATCGCAAATGGTTTAGTGAATTTGCGGTTTTAGTATTCAATTTTGATTAGAGATCTAATTTGTTCAACAATCGGAATTGATAAAAGTCTGTTTTTTACAATATATATATTTATATTAAAATTTTTAATAATCTTTTGCACATTCAAATGTTTAAAACGAAACGTCCACTGTTGGACAATAGATCTCCCACTACTGCACGCCCCTTCCCATTAGGGTTTTTTGGACCCCATACGCGGTCCAATGGGGGGTGGGACCACTTACAGGCCCATCCGACGATGGATCATTTTCTTTTCAGACAATTTGGGATCGGGCCCAAATTGTCCAATAAGAAACCACCAAATTAACCAATAAGAAATGAAGATAATAAATTTTTCCCAGGGGATTCGAGCCAAGACCTCGGGTTTTATATAACAAGGGAAAACGGTAAGGCCACGGAGGGGTTTAAGAACGTCAAACTTTGAATAAAAAGATTAATATTTTTCAACAAGGGTCCTTGATTAGCGCTATGAAACAAACATAATATATTAGTATATTGTATATATAATGTAGATGTTTGACTGAACGCAATACAAGTTTTTAAAAACGCGTTTTTATGTCCACCGAGCGCGAAATTACCAGACTTAGAACCTCAAAAGGACCTTTATTTTTTGGGTAATGTTTCGGACGCGTTGTTAGGCTCATAATAAAGTTTAGCCGAGATAATCCGGCATGTTGTTTTAATGTATCTTTGTTGATCACGGAATCTTCCTGGTTAATACAAGAAAGTTTTTTAATTGGGTTTGAGATTTTTATATAATGATTTCACAAGCATTAGTTAAATAGTAGTTCGTACTTAGATAATGTTCAAATTTTGGGGGATTTGGAAACCTTTTTCTTACTGAAATGCTGTCTAGTCCGCTGTCTAGTCCACTGCTGAACATAGGTCTCCTCTTGGGCACGCCCTGTCCATTAGGGGCCCCTTGGACCGTATCCCACCCGCTGGTTCAATTGATATGGGAGGACCAACTTTTTACATGCCCCTTCCAGGATTCTTATTTTTCAGGACAATTGGGTGGAACGGGGTTTATGATAGGGTCACGAATTGTAGCTGTTGTCGTAACCATTATCGTTCTATCTTCCGATTGAGATCGGCTAATTTTGTTACTATAGTATAGCTATAGATCCTCAAAAACGCCTCATTGTTTCATATCGGTTGGGACTTGATGATCTGTAATTTACTGAGTTCCGGTTTGATGGTCCAATAACCAGTGAAGTTACCGATAAAGTAAGACGGTAACATCATGTAAACCACCAGTCCATGAACAGAATTTATTTTTATAACAGAAACATAATATAAAAAAAGGAAAAGAATTTAAGATAAATAAAAAAAATGTTGGAACCGCTTTTATAAATCATTGTACGTTAAACTTCGTAAATTTCCATTAGTAGGTAATTGTACGTCACACAATTGAAAAAATAATTCCGGTTTAATTTCTTATGTATTTGGGGTCATATTTCCAAAATGAGGAAAAATATGAACTATTGTTGTATGTACAACGGAAATGACGAAAAATTATCAGTACCACGAGCGCAATGTTCCATACCTGAATACCCCTGCCTGGCTGAATCATGTCAGAACATTCAATGAAGTAGGCTGGGCACACAGTTGAACAAAGGAATTATTCCAGATAAAAAAATTTTGAGTTGTTATTTACATCGTGAACCACTTTCATTTGATTTATTGTTATTTGTAATTAGATACACTTTGAAGAGGTTGTTGAAATTAAGTAAAGCTCCCGATTTGTGGAGATTCGTCCCGAAAAAAATACGGTTCAAAGGGACGGAAAAAAAAATCAATCGGTTTCAGGAAAACCCACTTGGTTGGACTAACTATTCCTCCAATATCACTCGGCTAAAAAGAAATATTTTACCGTGAATCATCATCAAGTTTGTAAAGGTCCACAGGATATAATGCCTCCCCAAATACGCCTGCATCATTAGGGTTTTAGGACCGTATCCCACCACTGGTCCAACGGGGGTGGGGACCACTTTTTACTTGCCCGCCGACGCATGGGATCGTCCCATTTAGAAAACCAACCAGAAAACAACGATAACACAAAGTTGTTTCCATTTGGATTTGAACCCAATATATAAAGGGTTTATACCGTTAGCCCAATTTGGGTTGCCGTGAATACTTATTGAATTTGTTCGCATTTTGTTACCGGTGAAAACGCGGGTAAGAAGGAACCAAGGGAAATTACTTAAATAACAAACCAAGTAAATAAGCGATGGGCTTGACATAAATAAAGTCAAAAGTAATGTCAGAACTAATGGCGCCAGGAGGATCCGGTTCATTGGTGGACAAACCGCCCGGGTTTTATTCCGCTGCGATGCCCAGCCAATAGGAGAGTTCGGCGTTTGGGCGCCAATCGAGTTTTTAAATTTAATCTATTGTGTGGCTAAAGTTTCATCGTTGTACAATTACTACCATTGTTTGGAAATGTATTTCAAAACTCAAATTTAATTATATGTCTAATTAGGACACGGAAGTTTTTTTAAAAGCCTTATATCGAAATTTTTGAAAACCAATCTTTCAAAGTGTTTCTCCAGGGTCGACCGCCGTCATAGGGCCATTTGGCCAATTCCACCAATTAGAGCACTACGTTTGAAATTTCACAACTCTTATTTTTATTCTGTTTTATATATAATATTTTAAACACTTATATATATTTTATATCATATATTTTTCCTAGTAACAGTCAATTCCCGGCTTTGCCTGTGTTATTTTCAGATTTTTTGGAAATTGGAATTTTTCCGGGAAAAAGACCAACCACAAGGATATTTATAGCTTACAGCAGTAAAGGTTTTAAATTTAGGTTTAGTTATTTGGAGCCTATTCAAAAAAACAAATCTTTTCTCCATTGCCATAACAAAACGTGATACAACGATACGTAAGTAGCTTTGTTATCGTAATAATACAATGCATATTTTATTAGGTATTCGGGAATTTATCAATCCACACTAGGAAACAACCTAATGTGGGAATGTGTCGGTTCAGCAAATGCACCGGTGAGGCGACCAACCCTTGTCATAAACGAGCCCACTAACTGTCATGCACGACACGTAAACTTTTAGTGGGAATTTGGAAAATGGCAAACGCTATTTAATGTCCAGTTCTATAATATAAAATAGTAATAATACTGGACGAATAACACAACATCATCTAGTTCCAAAATTGCAAAGCTTGTTCTATGGAAACTGGAAAGGGGATAAATACATAAACTTACTTTTCTTTTGAAAACAAATAATTATTATAGATATATATAACTTTAGCTTATATGTTTAAGTTATCAAGGTTATTTTTTTTGAATGTCTTAAAAGAAGAAGAGTTGGGAAACCTTTTGTTTAAAAATAGTTTGCTTTTTTTATAATTGGGTTTCTGTCTGGGTTTTACCTTTCATGAAAATAGCATTGAAGAATTATTCGGGCAACCTTTGTTTATTTTGATTTTAATAGTCCTTTTTTGGTAAGGTAAAGAACAGTTTTGGTAATTGCATTTATGTAATAATTATAGGGAGAAGTTTGCGCCCTTTTTAAAAGAAATCCAGTCTTTACGACTGGAAAATCTTGGGTGAGTTTCGACAATTCAGCTATTAAGGTTACGATGTTTATAAATGAAAGGTCCCGTTTCCAGGAGACCGTCTGGGTGGGTACCAGGGCCATTTCGCCGCAGCAGTAGGTGAAAACACCGGTGTTCCGGTTTGAAGGGCCCCAGCCAGCGTATTTCGGGAAACGAGACTTAAATCCCATGTCCTTACGGTAGGCAGCGCGTACCACTGGTATTGCCACGCCCGGGGGTTGGTGACCACTTCCCATCAGGTGGGCCCTGATCCGTCCGTTTCCGGGTATGCCATAAAAAAAAAATTGTTCAAGCCAAAAGAAGTAATCAGGAATAATAACTAAAATGTTGTTCCAGTATGTGTCTATTATTAGTGGATTCTCGCCGATTTACGTCTACGTGACAAAAATCAAAACCAAGGTGTGCACCCAACCGTCAAGGGATTTCCAAGAACCCTTTTTATAGCTCGGAATATACTTAATACATTCTTACTAATTTGTTTGTACGATTGATTGAGACTAACGGAAATTCCATTATACCCAATTGTTCTAACCATGAAAAATACCGTTAAGGGTACTAACTTTTTGATTTATGTTTGACGTAGGAAAAACATAGATTTGAAAAAGTAGATATCTATTCTTTTTTTTTTTTTTTTTTTTTTTTTTTTTTTTTTTTACCTTGAATTTATGCTTCCAGACCCATGTCTTTAGTAAGCTTCCATCTAACACAGAGTTCGCGAGAAGCCCGTCCCTTGAATTAGGTGGGCCCATTTTTTGGCAAAAATGGATGGCCCACGTACAGAAGGTACGCGGTTAGGTATTGTTTATGTTCCTAAATCGTGACGATCGGTTTTACGGACCGGGGACGCCCGTCCGGCGACCGATTAATCGAGCTGGGGCGGTGAGAACCGCCCCGGAACGCGGGGTGTATCTAGTATACCGGGGTGTGTGTGTGCTGTTCCGTGAGCGAGGGCGAACTCAGGTGAGGGTTCCCTACCGTGTGGTGTGTAGGGCCTGAAGGGGACCCCGTTGTCCGGAGTCCGGGACCCTTCCTCGTCCGGGTCGAGAAGAACGTTTCGGGTCGACGCTTTTTGGCTGCTTTGATCGGCCGATATTGCTTTGCTTTTACCAGCAGAGGTTGCTGTGGGACACTTTATCTATGTGTTTGGGAGTTAATTTTTAAAGCGCTCGCGGAGGTCGGCAAATTTGCAGTCCTTGTAAGTCTACATTTCTTGGAAAACTGCGCCCCAGTGGCGCGGCGGATGAATTTATTTTGAACTACTTGGTGGTTGATTTAGGAGGTGGAGGATGGTGAGCGAGGTTTGGCATGTAAAGCCTTGCGATTGGTGTATGAACCTTGGTAAATAAAAGTTTATTATTTTACGACATTTTACTGTTAGAATTCGTTAGGATAGAGTCTGTCAACAAAGCCTTTCTCCTAACGTCCTGAATAGGACTTTTTGAAACGACATGTTGCAGTCGAAGGTCACGTTTGGTTTTGGCCTTCCTTTCCCAAGGGATCGGTTGGCCGAAAGTTTTAGGTTCCCTAGTGTTCGGTGTCGGCCGGCGCGGCCTTATCCTGACGCCCGTTGAGGACCGGGGTTTGTAATCACACGTTTAATCTAGGACCGGGAAGGAAAGCGGTATTGCCACACTTTTATCGGGGATTGACGTCGATTCTCCATTTACGAAACCATTTCCGCCCAAACGATTGATCCGTTCTGGAGCTTTTATAGATATGTTCGGCCCAAGCGAGCAAAAGAGCGGGTCACCGGCGAAAAGGCCGATTGACATCGTCGGCTTTGGGAAATTGCCCGTGTAGAGCGGAAAATAAAGGGTGATAGGACCGATCCTGAGGGACGCCCGGTTGGAGCGGAGGTTTGGTGACGGGTGTTTCGACTGATATCAAAAAAGGCGGATTTAAAGGCTTGATGATTGAACCAGCCTGTCCGGCACTTTTGAGAAAGGCCAGCTTGTAAACGCCGTTGTGCCAGACTTTTCAAAGCCTTGCGAATCGAAGGAAGACGGGCCCCTGTGATTGGGGGTTTGTTGGTGGGCCATTCAGAATGAATTCCGTCAGGGATAATTTAGGACACGAGTGCTTCGGACGAAAACCAATTGCTCGTCTGGGATGAGGTTTTGGAGAAGGTGTGGTCTTTCAACTGGAAAGAGAATTATGGTTCATATTTGCCCAAGCAATTGAGCAAGCTTAATTGGACGATAACCTTGTGGGTACGTTAGAGGGGTTTGGTTCCGGGTTTGGGGAAACTGATGAAGGCTTTTTCCAGGCATTGGAAAAGTAATGTTGATAGTAAAATATTGAAAATGTTGACCAAACACAGAAATAGGGCCTGGCAAGTATTTTAGAGTTTCTATTTGGAAAGGGTTCCAAAGGTGCCGACCGGGGGTTTAAGACCTTAATAAATTTTAACCTTCCGGGGTCACTGGTTTTAAATTATCGCCCTCTGGTGGTAAGCGGGTTTGAACTAAGGGTCCACCTCCGATAGGGTGGGCCCTGGCGTGTGCGCGAGATGGCGGCCCATTCCCTCTAGCGTATCGGCTGCCATTCGGCCTTTTTCGAAGTCAATCGGAAAGCCAATGCTTCCCCGGGGTTTTGATAATGGCGGCATGGCGTCGCGGGGATCCGACTTCATACGTCGAGCCAATTGCCAACAGGGCAGGTGTGCGATGTTTCAAGTCTTCTGGT
>JAGSMT010001186.1:0-31856 GCA_029286875.1 Lamproptera curius
ACATCTTCTAATAAAGGCTCTACTAAGAAAGCGTGCGTAGCGTCGTTCATTTATTTTTGAAGCGGCCTCTTGAACACTGCGCTGTAATTCTCCAAATTTGAAATCAGTTTTCGAGACACCTCTTCCTTTAGAACCCCAGTAAAAAAGTCAAGAGGGTTTAAATCTGGGGATCGAGGAGGCCACAAATGGACCCAAACGACCAATCCATTTATTTGGATATGTGGCATTTAAATAAGAACGGACGTTTGCACCATAATGTGCAGGACAGCCATCATTCTGTAGCCAATGGGATTCCCTTATCTCCTCAGGCACTTCTCCCAATAAGGTTGGGAGATCATTTTGTAAAAAGTTTAATTAACTTTGGGAAGATAAATTTCCCGGCAGTTCGAAAGGACCAATAACTATCCCATTTAATATACCAGTCCAATAATTTATTTTGAACTGGTATTGCGACTTCTCTTCTCGCATTAGATTTGGATTTGAGAGTTGCCAGCTGTGCAGATTATGCATATTAAAGTATCCGTCTTTTTTTAATGTAGATTCGTCGCTCCATAGAATTTTTTCAAAGAATTGTGGATTTTCTTCTATTTTGTCAAGCATTTGTCGACAAAAAAACAATCTTGCATGGTAATCTCTCGGTTGCAGAGCTTGGACGCGTCTAATATGGTAAGGATGATATTTATTTATTTTCAGTGCACGGTGCACGGTCGTTTTTGGGATTCCGGTGCGACGTGATATTGTCTTGTAGAGGTAGATGAGTCTTGCTAATTTCATCAAGCACAACTATCTTGAGTATTAATATTCACTTGTCTTCCGGAGCTCGTACCACCAATGCCGCTGCCAGGTATTCTGCCATCCGAATAACAACTGTGGACTCTGATGAAACACGGTAATCTGGATGACGCGCATTAGGGTACCTTTCCTATAAAGGGCTGCAGCGCACTTGCGTTGCCCCGCACTCACCATAGATGAAGTGCATATTGGCGTATTCTTGTGCCGTGTATTGAATGCGTGGCATTTTGATTCACAGAATCAGTCCAGATACAAGCCAAGGCGTCGTAAAATTACCAAACAAAGTCCAAATCAGTAAGCAAAACGGGTAGTCCAATAAAGTAGCCAAGTCGTCGTTATAACACTGATTCAAACTCACGGAGAAATGAGAAAGGAATGCACATGCGTTACCGAACAAGTCGAGAGACGCACTAAGTAAATGTCTTTGCTATGTGCCTGAAACCGATCCGATGATGACCAAACCGGTCTACAGTGTAAAATGTTTGAACATAGTACTCTCCTCTCACTCACTCTACTCTACAAAATCAACCTATCATTGTCTCGTGTAAACAAAAATGGACGGCTTGGGCCACGCTCAGGTAGTAAATAGTATTGTTACACCGTCCCTAGTGCAATAAAAGTGACCAACAAGTAACAAAGGTTACTGTTTAAGACTAGGTAATTGTTTTCAATTTTCGTCTTAGTTACCTTTTGCATCTCAATAGCAATAAGTTCGTAATAGTATTAGATAAAATGATGTATTATACCATTTTGTAAACTGTATTAACTGCGATTTTTAACATACTTGGCCACTTGAGTTTCACATACTTTTTTTACATAAGAACACTCTCAAACTTTGTCAAAATTATTTTGTGATCAAATTTCATACTAAAAATTAAAATTGATATATTTTTGTTAAAAAGTACAATAGATACTCATGTTATTTATTACTTTGTAATAGTATAGTCTGTGAGGAGTAATATAACACCAAAAACGTAAGCAAATTCATTAATTTACGTCGCTGTACACATAAATTGACAATAACATCATAAAAATGGATTTTCGTTTAAAAATCTGACTTGAGTACCAGTTGAAATTTTTTTTTGTATTTTTTCGAGTGCCGGTACTGTGCTTTTGCGGCGCTCAAGGATATCCATTCTAAATGGGACACCCTGTATAAAGTAAACAGTTTTGAGTATATTACATCCCTTGCTTCACTACTCAATGGAATTTGATTGTTTCAGGATTCAGGATGGACATGAACTCAGCACAATACAGACCTTTTAACGCCTAGACGTATCGATTTGATGGTTCCAGCCGCCGGAGCAAGTTGGAATCCACCAACCTTGTTGGTTAGGCAATTTGTCATGACTCTTGAAACAGCTTGTGTATGCTGACACATGGCTTCTTTCAAGCTTCTCCACAAAACTGTCTACCCTGTACTCTGCTCAATCGCTGCGAGCTATCCGTTGCGTACTTTAGCAGCAAAGCCTCGCGTTTTGATTTGTGGAACCGCTTCGATTGAAGTTTCACATCCATCGCAGTAGATCTCATGGAGGCCAACGTTCCTCCATTAGGCCAAGCGTCTGATCGGAGAGTTTGGACTTCTATCCAGTACGCTTACTTCTGAAAAACCTCTACCCTCTTCAATTATTCAGTCCATCACAGCATCAATGCTTCGTCAGCTGTCTTAGTGTTTCGATATGTCACGGGCACCAATCAGTTAAAAATTAAATTTGGAATTTTTAGAAAACTCAAACCAGGTCGGGTAACTTCATAAAAATAAAGATACGAAAGCCTCTTTATACTTATTATTATACAGTCTAAATTTGTAAACTAGGAGTAAGTACATATTTCATGAACACCCTTAATTTAGGTTTTACTTGTTCCATTATAAAACAAACTAATACTTTACTAGCTTGTAAATCTTTAATGTTTTTTTTTAATGGATTGTTTCCTACTTACATTTATTAACAACAAATGTGCTCATAGTCTTTGCGTACTCACACAAATAAATTATTTTTTCTCATTATGACTATCTACTTATAACAAATTTTGTATGACAAACTTATTCTACTATTTTGTGTTTCCCAGACATCGGTAATGAACACTAATTAAGAAATGAAGCGTTAAATCATCTATGAAAGTCTTTTATGCAGTTACATATTTATATACTGTTTGAATTTTGATATTTCTTTTGCGAAACTTTTTCCTAAGTTTCACAGTTTGCACAGTTTTATTGCATTTCTTGTATGAAGATTATCAAATTTGGTTTTCAAACTCAAATAGTTGAAGCAAAAGTTTTGCAAAACATGACAAAAATTGATAATAGAAATATCTTTTTGTTAATTTGTTTAGCAATATATTACATATATAAAAAGAACTATTTCGTCAATCTATAATTCAGCAAGATACAAGACTATGTTATAATAAAATATGCTCATATCCTAATAAAGATCCATAGCATATTTTAATAGACACTAATAGTGTCTATTAAAATATGTATTATATAAACAAAAGGCGAAATAAACTCACTCGTTAATACGTTAACATTACGGTTTCTATTAATTATCAAATTACCTTAGCACTGTGATGATGATATTTAGTTATATACAGTGAGACATAAAAATACTGATATTCTACATACCAATCGGGTTGGGTGGATACAAATATGCTCAACCTCATATAATATTTGTTTATAATATTGTTCATAATATTATTGTTATACTAGGAATTCTCTGCATAATTTGAGACGAATTCGCTCGAAAAGACGTTCTAGCTAATTGTACCTTCATTAACAAATTATAAATAGCTTGAAATACATAAGCCATTGTTTCTCGTGATACAACGTCTTTTGGGCCAAATATTGTACAAGCTAATTACAAAGTGTTATGGAGAACAACGTTAACGTTGATGAATATAAATTACCATTAAGCAGAACCTATTATCTTCTTAGTTCTATTGTTGTAAATTAATTTTATAATGTTTTATAACTTATCAAGATTGTTACTCATTTCTCAAATTTAGTTAACCTGAAATCCCAATACCATTTAAATTTAAAAAGATTAAACTTATATCCAGGTCTGAGGTGCAACACACATACAAGCATTGATCTTACAATATAGATAAAGATAAAAGATTTTGAAGGTTTTACTAGTACCGTTTAGTTAAATATGCATTTTATATAAACCTAACTGTTTTTGAGTTGCATGCCGAAAAAGCTCGCATATGGCAGATTTTTTTCCATACACAATAAAGTTTATGTAAATTTTCATTAAAATCCATTTTGTACTTTTTACGTACACATTATTATAAATTTAACGATTTTTTTAAATTAATTTTTTTTATTGCCTAAATAAAGTAAACATAAAATTCAAAAGAGGAAATTTGTTTTTTTTTAGAATAATTTATATATAATTTAAATCATTTATTTATATTTCTTGCCATGTCACCTCATGCAAGTTAAATACACAAATCAATTCCCGAAATCGACTATTCTATCCTTAATAATTGTTACATTCAACTTTTGCGCTAGACTTTACATTTACTGCACAGACATTTTTTTTATGAAAATGCCACGTCGACCGTTCTACATAATTAATTATGATTTTTATTAATTTTAGATAATTGTTGTATAAAATGCTTGCTTTTGGTAAAAATCAATTTTAAGCTATATTTTAGTAGCACTATAAATATTGTTTAAACCACTAACTATTATTAATCAGAAGCCAGTTTATATTTAAATATAGAAAATGTGATCACAGAATCTTCTACATATACATTATGCGTGTTCTTACTAACTATGAAAATGTTGTGATAATTAAGAGTTTTTGACTTTACAAAAATATCCATTTTCGTCGGCTGCTGAAAGTTTTGGTTACTTTTTTTACAGTTGATGGAAACCTTTTTTACTGTTGCTTAATTTCTTCATTGTTGTTAACGCCAAAAGTTGCGAAATAACTCTTGCAAGGTTCTACTGAAACTTAATTTACAAAATTTACGACTTTCTTTGATTACTTTACACTTTTGAAAAATATGTTCGGGTAAAAATTATTTGATGACAATAAAAGACCGTTTTTATACCGTTAAAATAATAATATTCTGTTTATTAC
Organism: Lamproptera curius; assembly: GCA_029286875.1. Lineage (NCBI taxonomy): Eukaryota > Metazoa > Arthropoda > Insecta > Lepidoptera > Papilionidae > Lamproptera > Lamproptera curius. The sequence goes on from JAGSMT010001186.1 coordinate 4,884, forward strand.
CCTAGTAAAGTAACGAGAGTAACTCTTGGAACTGCTCTAAAATGTTCTGTTCAATTATAGTATATATTATTTTTGACGATTATAACAACATTATCTGGTCCCAAACTAAGCAAAACTTTTACTATGGAAACAAGACAACTGACAAATGCTTATATTTCTTTTGTGAATAAATACATATTATATAGATAAATACAAACATCCGGACACGATAAAAGCACCATTCAAAAATTTTCCTGCGGTGGAATCGAACCCATACCATAAGGCTATGTTTTTATTATATTATGCTTAGAAAGCTATCGTGATTCCATGAATTATATTTTATGTATCTCAACGTTAAAGAAATATTCAGAACCACATAAGATTCAGGAGAATAATATATAATAACAATATACTACGTCGACTTAGTAACGACTTTTTCGCGAGAAAAAAGTCACGCGACTTGTCGTTCATACTATATATTTTAAGCGTATATCTAATGCAACGGGAATATGCTACATGGCATGTAGTTAGTCAAATCGAAGCACGATTTACAAAGCTGTACATTCTTAAAAGATTGCCAGACAGGCTGGTCCACATGGTCCAATCCTAGCTATCAAATTGCTCTTTTCGATAAAAGCCGAGGCACCTTGTTCACTGAGCTGTTCGATCCAAGCGGTCGTTCCTCAAGGATCGGTCCTATCCCTACTTTAATTCATGCTCTCCAAATGACAATTTGGTGCTCTCCGCCGATGACACCACCCTCTATTGGTCGCTAAGACCAAACTATATCTTTAAATAACTCCAGAACGCGATCAATCCTTTAGGCGATTGGTTTTGTTAATGAAGAATCGACGTAAACCCCCATTAAAATTGTAGCTATACACTTTCACTGGTCAAGATTAAGTAGTGATTATATTATATCCCCGGTCTTCACCCCAGGCATTAGCAGAAGGCTACGCGCTGGCCGATGTCAGACACTAGGTTAGTTAAAACTTTATGGCCAGCCAATCCTTTGGAAGAGGAGGGCCAAATATCTAGGCGTGACATTCTACAGCAACATGTCACTTAAAAGTTATTTTCAGGACATAAGAACAAACCTCTGTTCGTATCGACCAGACTATACAACCTAATAAATTCCAAAATTACTCAGATTTTCAATTTAATTTCCAAATTACTGAGCCGATCCATACGCATCTAGTCAGAAGCGTAAAACTCGAAACGTTTTCCTTGATCTAGACAAGGAAGGGGTCTCTGAAACTCCAAACCCAACGGGCTTCCGTCACTCAACCTTACGCACGACACAAGTAGGGCTAGCACACTCACTCACTGTGTTCTCGCTTACGAGCAACGCGAAAATAAACCCGGTAAACTAAATACACCCGCGTTTCAGAGCGGTTTCTCAGTGTCCCCAGCAATCAATTAACAAGTCACCAGACCGTCGGTTCCCGGTCCATACACCGGTCGCCGACGATCCTTAGGAAATATAACAAATGCTTAACTCACGTATCTTTTGTACTTGTGGCCTTTACTTTTAGCAAACGTGTCCACCACGACATTAGTCTGGAAGTTAACGTCAAGGATAAAAGAAAGCAGCCTTTTTGTTACCTACTTGACTCGACTTCTAGTCTGTCTGCGTTGAAATTAAAACAAATATATGACGTCACTTATATCATGACGCCTATTGTAAATTACATTATACGTTACCGAGCCCAACGGCTCCCAATTTTGAAAACGCATTGGACTAACTAGGCTGATGATGAAAAAATGAATATGAGCTTTATTTTAATTTGTAATGTATGCGTTTGTAATAATTTAAGCATACTAAATGCATCCGAGCATACCATATGGACTGATTGTATATTGGTCAGATACACTAATGCATTTAACTCCCCAGAGATCTCGTAAATTGAAACTAACTACTAGTGAGAGATTGTACTATCTGGAAATTAACTTGCATTATGATATAAATAATTCATTAGAATTTTTTCATAAAGAACTTAATAAGTACAGGACTTGTATACACAGACAATATATCTAATTTATTATTAGAAACTATATTGATTATAGTTTTTGTGCATATGTAAGTTAAAGATAGTCCCGACTATTCTTATCTAAATCAATATACAAACTTATATTTTAGGAACACAGACCAATTTTTAGAAAAGAAGTAATAATGGGAGTAATTTGAAAAACAAATAACCGGTGGTAGGTCCCCTTTACCGGTGGTAGGTGTTTACAGGAGACCATCGGGTAGTACCACCGCGGTGCCTATTTCTTCCGTGAAGCAGTAGTGTGAAAACACTGCTGCGTTCCGGTTTGAAGGGCACCGTAGCCAAGCGTATTTACTGGGTAAACAAGACTTAACACCCTATGTCTCACGGTAGGCGTGCGTCGGCGATACCACTGGTATTGTCAACGTCTATGGGTGTCGGTGACCACTTCCCATGAGGGTGGCCCTGACTGCTCGTCTGCCTGCGTATGTCATAGAAAAAAAAAATAACTACTCAAAACATGATTCACTTATGCACATAAATTACAATTTTAATTCATATTTTCGAACAAGATTTATAAAATCAAGTTTATAAAACAAAACCAATTCGGCTTTAATTGAAACAGGGTGTTGAATAATTTAAATAATAATCTAAAGGACATATTGGAGAAAATATTTAATGATGATAAACTTTTATGACAACTTTTATGATGGCAGTTCCTCACTGCCATCATAAAAGATTGTAAAGTTGATACATTGGAATCATATCTAGAATTTCAAGGATACAGTCCAAATATAAAACCTGCATCACTGTTAACCCTAATTTCTTTACATTTTTTCTTTTTAATATATATCCTTAATCATTTTCATAATGAAATTGAAACTGAGAAATTTTCTATTCAATTTAGGCTCTGTCGAGTGCTTATGGACGTCTACCTACCACCGTTTTTACAAGTAATCATAAAGTTGGCTTTAATAGTTATGTGCCTGAAATTTTTTTTTACTATTTTTTCAAAGTAAGTATTAACTAAATTAGAAAAGTAAACGTCTTTCTCTATTATAAACATTGTATTATTGGGTGGATATTTATGGAACAAATATATTGCAACCTGCTACGTCACTTTAGCACTGTATGACTTTATTCTAGTAAGATTAAAAATATTTATTCCCTGTACAATAGCATCTACCAAATGGAATACGAAGCTGAGTTAAATTTTAAAGTAACCTACCAAAATATATAAAAATAAAAAATATGTTATTACTATACTTTAATCATAGGTTAACTGTGGAGTTATTTCAATAACTAAAGAACATCAATCAGAACTACAAAGCTTATGTTTTTTGCTTCAGATTATCTTATAAATACTTAATAGAAAAGCTAACTTGTTATGTAGGCTGATTTTTTTATTTTATTGCCAACGAGCCAGTAGCTTTTATAGATAGAAGATAAATTTAAATTGACGTTGTCGATTGTTGCCCACATATCTGTATTAATAATTTAAAAATCTCGGCCTTACAAGTCAGTCTTTTACATAATTGGTATCTTGTGTGATGTTTTACATAATGACCTCTTTTCGATATCTTGAAGTTCTTAGGGACTCTTGGTATAGGTAAGTCGCGCTTGCCAGACCTTACATCCTCAATTGATTTAGATGCATTAAATGTACATTTTACTACCTCCTCTACGATAGATTACCCAACAATGTGTGAAAACGGTTTCGTATTTAGATGGTTCAATGCATCTCAATAATGATATTTTTAGGTGTTTTTCAGTTTTTTCGGAAGCTGTCAAAACAAGTATCCTTTTCATAAAATCTAATGCTGTTGGTCATGAAAAAATTAGCCGACGCATGATAATTCCCATCCTTGACTTCCTACGTCAAGCGATCATTCATCTCGTAAATTTTTCCCTTGATACTGGAACGTTTCCATCATTGTGGCGTAATGCCCTAGTACGTCCCCTCCCTAAGTGTCCCAATCTTTTCACTCCCTCTCACTATCGACCTATCCGGATCCTGCCTTTCTTGTCAAAAATAGTTGAATCCTGTGTTCTTAAATAAGATTCTAAATTTGTTCTAAGTTACAATTTGATATGTTCATTACAATCCGGATTTCGTCTTGGTTATAGCACAACGACTACTGTATCTGTCTCGACTATCCTCAAAGTGACTGGTGACATTGGGGGAGGGATGGATAATTCAATGACTATTGTGATGGTCTTAATTGATTTCTCCAATGCCTTCGTTGCCGTCATGATATCCTATTAGCCATCCTCTCCTATTCAATGGTTTCCGATGAAGTACTGAAATGGTTTTCCTCATATCTTCGAGGGCGCTGGCCGGCAACGTTTTCTGACGACTTGATTTCAAGTTAGCTAGAATAGTGGCGTCCCTCAAGGCGTTATTCTTTCTCCTATTTTATTTTCTGTTTTCATAAACTTTCTCAATCAATTAAAACTTCATCAATGTACGTATCATCTGTATGCTGATGATCTTTAATTGTTCGCTCAGTCTACGATTGAGGATCTCGAACATACAATCGATAAGATAAATAAGGATTTGTCAACAATCGAAAAGTGGAGTTATGAATTTGGGCTAAGTGTCAGCATTGCAAAATGTCAAGCAGGTGTAATCGGAAGTTCGCGGATTATGAAAACTGTAAATTCACTTGTTCTACCTCCTATCGTGTTTCATAATTCGTGTATACCAATATCTCATAATGTGAAAAAAGGGTCTCATAATTGACAGTACCTTAAATTGGGAGACCATGTAAGCAGCGTAAGCCTAAACATAACAACACTATGCGTAACGGAACGTAACGTAAACGTAACGTAGCACACACTATGCGTTTGCTTTATAGGCTAAAACATTTCCTGCCCATCAGAACTAAGATAATCCTAGTGCAGGCCTTAATCTCTCCTGTAATCGACTATGGTGATGTATGCGACTTTGACCTGACTGCAGATCTCCTCAATAAACTCAACTCACTTCTGATTAACTGCATTCGATTCGTTTTCAATCTTCGCAAACATTACCACGTTTCCCCACATCGTCCGCAATTACAATAGATGCTCATTCGTCAAGTGTTTATTAAGAGCGCTTACAACGCTCTATTCACTTTTAAATTCTTCCGTAGAATGCGTTACCTCCTGAAATCTGGTTAGCTCAAAATTATTTTGCCATTAAGAAAAAAGCCCGTCATTATATGCTTATAAAACTGTCGGCTCGATAATACTAATTGTTAAACATTTATAACTATATACATGTACTATATACATGTATATATGTGTGTATCGTATGTATGTATATTTGCATATATGTATGATTGCTTTTATTATATTGGTCTAATAATATACATGCATAAATATTTATTTGTCTTAGAATGTTGTAATATATGCTAGGTGAAAATTCATTTATACACACATACAAAATTACTTCTTTTTGATTACTTGTTACACCTACCTCATTATCTCACCACTAGCAAAAGCAAGACTCTATGCCATCGGCATTTAGTCCGCCTGTACAAATTTTTTGCATGAAGAATAAATAAATAAATAAACTATTAAAGGTTTTGATAATTTACAAATCATGAATATCAATCCAATTAAGACCAAATAATACAATAACATATGAGTAAGTCTTCGCGTAATTATCTAAATAAATGTTATAACTTTTTCTGATTTTTAACTTGTTGAAATGCAGATGTTGTTATAATAAATATAAAATATATATATATTGGCAAAATTAGTCAATTGTAGGTACTTAGTTAAAATATTATCAAATATGTAGACACATTGCGACTTTAATTTTTGATGCATATTTTTTTGCTTTTACGTCTTTTTAACGACTATATCTGCCACGTCAAATGAGTAGCCACGAAACTTTTGCCATGAAAATTACGTGAAATGGGTGAAGTTTAATTAATACTTTAATATTAGACAGTAAAAAATACTTTTACAAGCATAAAAGCCGAACCTCCTTTATTTAACAGTAAAATACGCTCGTAATTACAAGGCAATTTAGAGGTACGGATAGTAAGTACTAAGAACTACTTAGAAACTAGGTATAAGTATATACAAAGTAACCCATAGTAACGTTGAGTTAGTTGAGTTATAGATTGAGTTATGTCACTTAATTTTATCAGAGACTCCGTACGAATTTAAGGAAATGCATAGGTGATAACAAATGCCTTTAAAATAGTTATTTTAATTATAATTGTATCTTACAACATACTTTATCTAACTAATATTCAAATCGCTTTTTATTTGCTTCCTGCACGCTAGCTGAATTACAGATTCTCTTATCGCGACAAAGGCGCGGGTTAAAACGATTAAATTAATACAACACACTTCGTTAAAAGATTCACAGAATACGCCAAGTACTTTTACGACAACTGTATTAAAGAAACTTGACAATAATAATACATTTACGGAACAAAATCAAAAGATCTACTTATCAGGAGTAACCACACGTTATATAACTTAATATATTTAGTTCGAAACTAAACTGTATGACGGCTATATAACAAATAAATCAAGGATTGACTTTTGTTGTTTAAAGCATTAGGAAAAAAAACTTATATCACAAAGTACTGCTTCAAAATTCAATATATCGTAAATTAGAAAACCTTAAAAGAGGATTTATAAAGCTAAAGAAAATTGTTTCTTAATTAAAAAGTGAAATTAAAGAAATAAAACACCAGGAAGCCGGACTTCAAAGCTATATAAAGTATCTTCTGAAGTTACACAATTAAAATCAACATATATTCTTTTTATAAAAACAGTTTTAAGTAAGTAATAAATTAGTAATAAAAATGTTGTTTCCTTCAGAATAAATTAATAGGCTAAGGATTTATTTGCAAAATAGGTAATGATCCTAAGCAGAAAGTTTTGACACGTACGAAAAATTAACCTACATTAGAAGGAAGCTTAATTAATAATCACGCCATAATTTATGAATATAACAATTACTTGCCTAGATTAAAAATAGGAAATGTCATAAAAAAGAGGACTTTATTATGAAAAATCTAAAGTGTTGATACTTTCTTGTATTTTCTATATAACATTGTTGTTGAATAAACAAAATAAAATCTGTTTTTATTTAGATTTAAAAATCTTGTTTACAATGAATATCTATTAATACAGTTTTACAAACATAGCGTTTTGTGTTGTATAGCGTATGTACTTTTGTTATATATAGCATTTAATAAAATGACAAAAATCGATATCCATTAACAGACAATATAAATTCCTTTGCTAGGATCCTTATATTGCAAAAGTTTTGCTTCAACTGTTCGAGTTAGAAGTCCAATTGTGGAAAACTTCGGTATTTTAGGAGAAATGTCATAAAACTAAGCGATTTTGTAAAGTTCCGTGCAAGAAATATTAAAATTTAAATAGAATTCCACAATCTAAAGGCATAAAATGAGTTTCAAAAATGTTTTAGGCAAATTATTTTTATGCATGAAGACCTAGGCTCAATTTAAAAGTTAGGATTTTATAGCTATACCTGATCCAAAAGAACGATAAAATTGGTTTATACAATGTGAGCCATAAAAGCAAAGTGGTAATATACTGCACATCACCATCACCCTCTGTCAGTCCACTGCTGGACATGGGCCTCCACTAATGCACGCCACCGCTTCCGATCTTCGGCTATTCTCATTCACCCCACACCGGCCACTTTGCAGAAGTGTCACTCCATCTTGCCGCAGGGCGTCCCACACTACATTTGCGAGCCTCGGTCTCCACTCCAGAACTTTCGACTCCAACGGTCGTCAGTTCTGCAGGCTGCTACGACCGGCCCACTACCACTTCAGCTTACTAATCGTCGGCTATATCGGTGACTCTGGTCCTCTGATGGATCACATAATTTCTTATGCGGTCCTTCAAAGATACTCAGAGCAAAACCCTCTCCATAGCTGGCTGAGCAACTTTAAATTTGCAGACCAGTCGAACCGAAAGCTAATGAAAAGTTGCCCAGCCTTCAGCGAATCCTTCTGTTGGCCTCCCCTCAAAGTTGTTTCTACCTAGTTCGAGCGTTTGCCCCAGGTAAACTGTATCTGAAACCACTTCGAGGGATATGCCATCAATTGTGATCTGTCCCAGATCAACGTGCTCGTTGAACATGACCTTGGTTTTACCCAAATTCATCCGGAGACCGATAAGCGCAGAAGACTCAGCCCGGCTCCGCACCATTTTCTGCAGGTCCTTTGCGGTCTCAGCCATGATGTCTTTGGTCAACTTCGTTAGATGGCTTCTTCCAAGCTGTTGTACGAAGATTTTGGACCCAGGGTTTAGCTCAATAACTTACTGTATTTAGAGCGTACTTCATCAATCGGGACCGTCCAAGCTCTCATTCTTCTTCTCATCTTTATTTAGGGTGCCTCTCAGAAGTCGGTGATCACTTCCGGTCTTAAACCTTGAGATCACTAAGACATCCCTGAACATGCGCTGCTGTCCGATATAATCTCATTTTGGTCAACGTATGGCGATCTGCCACGTCCACTTCCTTTGGGGCTGTTTCTTAAAGAACTAATTCATTAAGAACAGCCCCTCTCGCTCGAGGAAATTGACGACCATTTGCCCCCTATGATTTCTGCTCCCGGAACCATATGATCTCAGCATTGATTCACTGCATGCCTGTACCCCACTTTGGCATTGAAATCTCCATTACTGAAGTGAGTCTGGTGGTGTTATGTAGGGCTCTTGATATGTCCTCGTACATGTCTTTGACATCATCGTCCGGGTATGTCGACGGTGATGCCTACACTTGGACTTATCTATTGGTCACTTAGCACTTAGCTTTATCTATTGGTCAGCTTTTATCACAAGGTAGGCAACCCTCGCCGACACACCGATTACTTGAATAACATTGTCAATGAGGGTATTTATTGACAAGGAGCCAGACTCCGCTCTGGAAGATTTTCCTGAATGAAGTACAAAAGATGGGCTGATTCTTGGGTTAGAGTATCCTCGCCCTCTCTACGGACTTTACTCAATCTCAAAACGTGCCATTTATGCACCTCAGCTCTCTCCAGTTGGGCCAAATGAAACCTAGTCGAGCGTGCGTCCGTTGTATGTTGCGATGGTCAGTTGGTTTTTGTGGTCTACGTACCCCGGGGATTCTTAGCAATCTGCCGTTACCGTGGCCGCCATCTTGGCCAGAAATAGCATGGCTACGGGAACTGGGGACCGGGGTGTTTACGTTTTATCATTAGGGGGTTGTGGACTGTATCCCAACACGCTGGTCCAATGCGGGTTGGTTGGTGGTTCGCCAGAGCCTCGTCCGTAGTTCGGCAGGGTGCACCACGTGTAGGTGAGTTTGACTTGGGTTGTTGTGGTGTTGTTTGCAGCCCCTTACACCCCACATTTGGCGTTTTATCTGACAATTTTTCACCAAAATGTCAAGTACTAACAAAGTCTTAATGGACCTACCATCAAGACTATTTTTAAGGGCAAGTACCACTGCAGTGTTACTGGTAATAATCATAATTATATATGTAATATATAAATATTGTCAAAACCCCTACAAAGAATTAATAGCCGTTGCAGTTTAAGGGACCATTCCGTATGCCAGAATTATTTAAAAAATTGTAAGTATTTTTGCAGACAAAGAAAAATGCAAATCGGTTAAATGCGATAGCAGGGTATACTGAAAGATACTCTAAGACTCTAAGGTTTCGATTCGATCCATTTACCTTAATTCAAATAGATCCTTTTAGTTAAGAGCGTAAATTGCGTAGCTGTCGATGTCTATTTTGTTTCTATAATAAATGCCCACGCATACTTATCTGGCTAGGATGGTTAATGTTAAACCAGCACCTGGCTATAACTAACATGTTTTTGTCGTTTATGCCACCTAGCAATTTTCTCCAACTTCATCCAAGAGGACCGTTGATGACGTCTCAATGGCGTCTTCCTTAACCATTGAACAAAACAATTTAACGTGATATTTTTCTATAAAATAAATGTTAAAAACTATACAATGTTAAAAAACTAATTTGTAAGACTTCTGTTATATCTCACCAAACAAATTATGTAACTCATGTTAACGTCACCCATTTAGAAGTTAGCCAGAATTTATTCATGATTGAAAAAACCCAATGTATGTTTACAAATCTTAAACTTGTTCAAATTTAATTTTGACATATTTTTCAATATTTCAAAAATAATAATAAGACCTGAACCGGAGAAAAGGAACTAATTCTTAAGTCTACAAAATGAAAACACATTTATTTGAAATAAAAGACTTCTAGGGTATAAGAACATCAAAATAATATTAAATATGGTGAGACCGTAAAAATAAGGCAAATAATTTGCCAGGTAAGCACGAGACAAATGACTTATTGTTCCTGCCTTATCGACAACGGCTGGTTATTTATAAACTTGCGGTAAAAGCTTTAATGTTGGTTATCTTTAAGTAAGTTGGACAAGGTTCAGTATTATTTTCCATTGGTTTCATAACATTTCATTTAAATAAATCTACAAAACTTTTTCTTTGAAGGAACATTTATTTATTTTGAACGTCAGGATATACTTAATTAACGATTTAATCACAAAAATATAATGCACAAATATGATAAAATATTTAGACAAAATAGTAAATTTATGAATGGTTCTTCCATTTAAGTATGCTACAATTAATCAAAGCAAGAGTATCAACAGATTTTCATGGATGCATACCCAACCTATTTTTAATAATCAAATATGTGTCAATGTGAACCTGATGTGAAACGTACATTCTTGAAATTTGTTCGATAACCAATGGAAAAATTAGTCGGTATCAGTTTTTTGAGACGAGAGACTATCACGTAGACCTTATCACAATCATCTACCAGACATAGGCCATTGTACGCCACCGTTTCGATCTTCGGTATTGTCATCCAGCGCAACCGGCCATTTCGCGAATGTCGTCTCTCCATCTTGCCGAGGGCGTTCCACACAACGTTTGGTTAGCCTCGGTCTCCAATCTAGAACCTTTTATCTTATCTTATATTCATAATAACTTATGTGATTGATCTAAAATATATTTTTTAATGGCTTGGATATAGAGATGAATAGAAAGTTTGCGGGATAACGCTGGAGTTCTTATATTATTTTTTTCATTAATGGACCCAAAAATAGAACAGTTTTGTAATTAACTGAAAAGACCTGAACTTAGCAGTTCTAAAAAAGAAATAATAAATTTTCCTCAAATGCCTTAGCATGTTAAATAAGTATTTTTCAACAAACGTTTATATTTCATCAATCTTTTGCTTTTATTAAATTACGTAATTTGATTAATTAATATTCTGTAAAAAAGAAGACAAAATTATATATAATATAAGTATTCTGTACATGTCATTGGTAATATCAAATTAGTTAATATAATTATTGAGCAAAGTTAATCGGTATAAATATTAGATTATTTTAAAATAATATTGATAATGCCATAACTATTATGTAATACAACTACTGTCAACTAATATGTACCTGTACATAAGCAATAAAACAAAATATCCAAGGCCGGACTTCAAAGCTTTACGAAATATCTTCACAACAGAAACAATTAAAGTTAACAATTATACATTTTCACAAAACAACGTTTCAATAACTAAATAATTTTTTTAAATAAATGTATATTCTCTTAAATATCCTTTCAAATGTTTACAACTTATGGGCAGTTAGTCATAAATATAATGATAACCAATATAATATTTTATATATACAATAGAAAGTTACCAATAGTTTAATTTACATCACAATGGAACATGCTTTGCATAGGTTGAACGCATAAAAATTGCCACTTTTTCATATATGCTATTAACTTTTCGGTAAGACACCTTTTGTATTTTTTACCTATAAAAGTAATTATTACAAAAGGCGGTTTATATGGGATCGGATAATTATGCACTATACAACTAAATCAAAACTATTATTCTTAATTTATAGTTATTTTGGGTAGAATATTTAAAGTTAAATAAAAAAAAATAGTTTATTTATAAACTTTATTAGTTTACCTAGTTACCATGTAATTACACGTTATCATATCACAATGCCTGCGGGGAAAAACGGTTAATTAATACAATACAGTTGGAGGAACAAGCAATTTATCGACATACGAGATAATATTTTTAAAATTATGTTTCCAAGAGATAAATATTTGTAACATATTTTTCTACTATAGTTTTGTTTAAAGCTATATGTCACTTAGAAATAAGTCATTGTTTTTCTTTTCACAGTGACGTAATACAAAATACTTGTTGTATTTTTCTTTTTTATAATTTTTATAAGGTAATATTGTTTCTCCAGAGGGACTGCAGGAAATTATAAAACGTGGCCCATCCTGTAGGAGTCAATTTACATTTGATACAATTTATACATTATTTCCTACTGTGTAATCCGAGAGCAGCAGAAGTAAACTAGAGCGAAAAACTTGAGAGCATTCGGTTATCTACTGCTCGCGACAAGTCTGATGATAATATATTATTAATATATTTTTTTTTAAAAGAGAGTAGCGTAAATTCCCAGTTACCAGAGAAAGTACCATCTTATTAAAAACCATATCTTAGAGATTGCAAGAACAAACAGACAGACCGACTGAAAAAATATAAAATAATGGTTTGTTAATATTTCGGTTCACAGTGCAATTTAATATGTTTTTTTTCGTTACAAATAACGCTCCATTTTATTAATTTTTAGTTGTATTTTAATAATTTTCGCCCGGTAATTGATTCAGTATATTAGCTATTATATACCACGTGCTGTAGACAAATTTCGTAAACCTTTCTTAACTAATCTCCAAATCTCAGTCCTGTAACATCCTGTAATGATTTACATTCAGTTCGTTTTAAATTAGACGGCAACGTGACGTGAACGTGACGATTTTATTGTTAATGAAATGAGGCAATTAATAACTTTTTCTTTACAAATTATTTAAACAACGATATTTTTATATATAAGTTTTCGCAAATATACATAACGCGGATCGACGTTTTGATACTCAGAATCTTGATCATGTAAACAAATAAAACAAAACTAGTGGTAACTGGTTCACATCAACACGGGATCGGTTGTAACATATCGCTACATTGAAACTTAAACATTTTGGATCTTTTTAAGTTCTAAGGTCCTAGTCAAAATGTACACATATTTTTACTTTTCTATTTTAATGCATAATTTTAAGTTTAATCTATTTTTAAAGATGGTTTTTATTAAATAAATTAATTACTTTTAGTTTGTAAACGTATTTTACATTAGTTTAAAATTTTTGAATCAATATTTATTAAGGCAGTATCTGAAATAAAAAGTGTTATTTATATGATATAATATAAAAGTAAGATAATTTCATGACAGGTAATATGAAAATAATATTTAAAGAATTTAAACCTTACACTATTAAACGTATGTAATTATATCTTATAAGGAAATGACTGATACTCAAGAGTAGTCCAAATTTTTTTCAGATTATATTTCAGGAAAACTTATATAAACCATATTGAATAAGTTGACAAAGAAAATGTAAATGTAAAATTTAACATTGTAGTCTCCCTTTACATATGACAAACAAAAATACAATCAATATATAGCTGATGTTAATCAATGACGCCTTAAGAAATCTGTAGTTTGGACCATAATCGAGACAAACCCAAGCAATATGTCAATTTTAAACATAAAGTAATAGAAAATAATTATATCAAGGACAGTATCCTCAAATCAAATCGAAAAGTTTAATTTACTGTTTTTTAATAGATACAACTGTTTATGAAATAACAGTAAATTCTTTTTTATATTTATGGAAAATAAAAATTGAGTCATCTATTTATTTAATTGATAAGGTTATTTTTCTTGAGTAGAGAGTAGAGAGTGAGGAGGTGATTACAAATTGAAATTGTTAACACTTTTTACTACCATGACAACTTTTGGATTATTCATTTTCGTTAGGTAAAATCGGCCAATTACCGTTCACAATCATACTATTAGTCCGTAAATTATATTACAATAATAACCGTTTAAAGCGTTCGAACCATTTTTTGTGAAGCATTGAGATATAGGAAAAGTTGTTGGACTGATAATAAATAACTGATGATAAGTTGTTTAAACGCTTATTTAAACGCTGATTTCTTTAAGAAAATTAATTATTAAAAATATTTTGTAAACCCTTTAATATAGAGGAATGTAGTTTTTTAAATGGACCTAGTAAAAGTATGTACATTAAAAAAAACTTACTTTATGTTACGAATAACAGAAGTGTTGTGTTCTTTTTGTGTTTGAACGCACATTTAGTAACCATTTTAATGAAAAAATTTATAATTATTTTAATTTATAAGGATCATTGGGGACATTCTTAAAAATAGATACAAGCCCTCCGGACTTTAATATTGTAGACCAGATAAAGACGTACAATTATATAAAAATACTTTTAGTCTACCTTTACGTTTTCGCCAGCGTTGCAATTTAATTTTCACTGGTGGTTGGTTTTACCGGGAACCGTCTGGTTGGTACCGTCGCGGCGCTTTTTTTTGCCGCATAGTGTTCCGATTTGGGCACCAGCCAGTGTATTGCTGGAAACAGACAACACCCCATGTCCTCACGGTAGGCAGGTTGGTGATACCACCTAGTATGCTGATGTCATGAGCGCCAGTTACCACTCTCCATCAGATGCCACGACTATTCGTTTGCCTGCGTATGCAATAAAAAAAAGAACGAACGGAACAAAAAAACCATAACTTACTACAATAATAACACTTATCGTTAAAACCAAATATAATATATTTTATATGTTTTTCTAGCAATATAACACAATAATCCATCATATTTAAAAATTTGTAAACATCACAGTGTTTTGGATAATCTTACCAGGAATGAGTCGTTCCGAGTCATTGCAATAAAGAGTATCAGAAGTAGAACCTTCCGATCTTTCAATAATATTTATAAAGGCGATGTTCAAACAACCACGATGATGGCGTGTTCATGTGCAGCGTCAGCGGGTCCAGAAAGTTGTGTACATCGACGTCTGATTATTAAGGAATGCGAGGAGCACGGAACAAAAACGGGCAATGGTTGAGTAACGCACCGCAGTTACCGCTTCCTCACCGATTGGCCGTTAGTTTCCGAGTATCTAGCAACAGTTAAGTTTGTGTCGTTTTGTATTCTGTAATTAAGGCACCGGTTTAATACAAACACTGTCGAGTGAGTTTATGGCAGACGTTGTGTGAAGCGTCGAAGACGCAGTAGCACGTTGAGTTCTGGCAAAACAACACTATATTTTGCTTATTGTTATTGTTTTCAGGTCAATAAAAATTCAAAAGGTGAGTGATTTTAATATAGCGATAATATTTGACGTAAATATTATACATAATGATAATATTTGCGACCAAATTAAAACTGCAAGCACTAATGTAAACTGAATTAAGTAGTAAATATTTTGTTAACTTTATTTGCATTCTTTTACCTGTTAAATGACATTTAGTGATTTGTTGCCTAGATATTTATATATTTTTAACCCGTCACAGGCCAACAGTTTTGGTTAATGTGAGATTTTGTTTCAATGATTAATTGGATTCAAGAATTTGTTGCCATTTGCCAAGATATCCTTTATAACATTTTATATCCATAAAACAATGTATATTTATATAAATATTAGTGCTCGTATATTTTATATATTAATAAAAACTTAGATGAAATTTTTTGGTATAAATGTATAAATTTATAACAAATATCACTGTTTCTAAAATAAAATGCCATATACACAAAAAGATTCCACCCAATCGGTCAAAATTATCTAACACAAACAAAATTTATGAGGTTTTATTCATAAGAGCACAAAAATAATAATTAAATAAGGAATAATATACTTGGTATCAATTTACAGAAATGCTTTTTATTAGACAATTATATAAAATATATCTAATGATTTTTCCAAAATATAAAGAGTGTTTTGGTTGCAAGTCATTAAATGTCAATTTGTATTTCAAATTAATATTAAGACGTGTTAATAGTGTCCCATTTAATTTTATACTGTATATATAGTTTATAGAAAATTTAAAACAAAACATACACAAAATACATATTTATCATTTTTTAAATCATATTGTTTCATAATAAAATTATTACTGAGACGACGGTTGTAATTTACAAGTGGAAAGAAGCACGGTTGTTGTTATCCTTATCCGGAACTAGTTGTCAATTCAAGATTTAAATTGTTTATTAACAAAATTCGGAAAATAATTAACTTCATGGCACACAATAATTTATTGTTAAAATATTATTTGAAAGTGTTAATTTTAATCAACATTGTTACAGTAAATTGCTGAGAGACAACTAAATTTTAAACCAAAAGAAAGGTTATCCAACTACAATTTTTCTTTAATATAGAGTATTTTTGTTTGTCAAAAGATTCGCCCTTCCCACTTGATTTTTTCACTGTCCTTTACTCACTTAATTGTTAATTGTTCTTATTTCGTAGTAAATGGAAGTTGACTGAAGAAGTCTTGCTGGTTTATCCGATCGAGCCAAATGCCTTATTGTAGGGTATTTGAATTTGGTAAGGAAGAAAGCTTATATTAAACCTTACCATAGTAATATAGGCAAAAAATATTTAATATCTTTATTAAATATTTTTATAAATCCGTATTGTATTTATATTCTTAATTTTTAATCCTCTGGTTGAGACAGGTGACGAAATAAGCATGCAGAGAATTTGTTGAGGACTTGAAGATAGTCACACATTATCATAATCATCAGCCTTGTAGTCACCGCTGGATATAAACTTCCCATGCACGCCTTCAGATTACACCAACTTTTACATGCCCATCAATCAATTTATGATCCAACCCAGGACCCTCCGTTTATAAAGCAAAATGTCGCTAGGCCACGGAGGCTGTCAACTTACAAATCATAGTTATGAAGAGATCACTATACACTTGTGGTATACTGCCCAGCCTAGTGGTATGGGCGGAGCTTTGAAACCGGAGGTCGGGTTTGAATTTGGGACTCAATAAATTTCATTGTTGTTTTGTTGGTTAGGCAATTTGGCCGATCACCCTTTCTGAAAAGTAAGATGATCCATGCGTCGGATGGAATGTAAAGTCGGTCCACCCACCAACCCGCATTGGACCAGCGTGGTGGGATACGTTCCAAACCCCCTAATGGATAAGAGTGTATTAGGGGAGGCCTATGTCCATCAGTGAACTATCACAGGCTGATGATGATACATGGGTTAAATGTGAGGTTTCAAATGACCTGTAACGATGTTAACAAACATTCAGGAAAAGCAGATAATATTCTTTGAGCTATCGCACGGTCAAAATAAAATAGCGATAAAAATTTTACTTACGAAAAATCCTCCGTTAACATACCAATATCGAAAATATCCACCAGAAAGAAAATATGTTGTTTACCCATAAATTAATTTTCTATTCATAATGGCAGTTATCAAGTATATTGTCGCTTTAATTATAATAAAATAAAGATAACTTTGAAAATTAGGACTAAAATATACTATTCACGGCAACGTATACAATGGTAATGTTGTCAAAGCGATTATTAAACACTTAATCTTAAAAAGAATACATTAATTGAATAACCAGATTCTTCTGTTTAAGCGCTTGGAAGGTTGTTGAAACGTCTGTTTATTCTGTCAACATTAAACGCAAGTTTGGTACTAATCTGTTTAATACCAAGAAAAGATTATGCGCAGTCGTCGGTCACCATGTTTACATTTCAGATCCCAAGCATCGTCGATATCGTGTGTCATCTCATGGTTGTTTTTTGTTGCATCTCGGTTTCAAGTGACCCGGATCCGAGATTAGTGTTGGACTTTATTTGTTTTATGAAACTCCAAAAATGTATACCTACATTTTGAAACATAAATGCATTTAGTATCTCCGACAAACATTATTGTACATAGTTAATTAATATGATTTTTTATGTATATAATGTTATTAACTAATTATGATGATTCATTGAGTATATCATAAAATATTTGCCACACGTTTAGTAGTCTTTATTTCATTACCTTTAGAATTCTAAGAAACTTTTTTAAAAACATTTTTGTTCAACACTTATTTTAATAACCGTAGTTTCCAAAGGCATAAATTAAAGCTACTCTTTTAAATTCCACACTCATAGAGAAGTAAGTTTCTGGCTGTTGAATAAGCCGAAATATTTTGTCCTGCCAGTAGATTGTACATATTGCATGACCTTAATATCCGATTTACTTTCGTTAACAGCGGAGGCTGATGCCAGTTATGTTTTAGTTAATTTGGCACCAGGCTTATATCCGTACCCATGCTCTGTCATCTTATACCAGTGGATAGTCGACCATCCATCAAGTACAACCGTAATAAAATGCTACCCTGGATGGATTCATATTCAGTCAGATGCACTTATATGTCTTCAATATGATATGGCGAATTGTATTTCTTTGTGAAAGCAGTCATAAGGTATGAGTTAACGTAATTATTTACCGATAAAAGGAATCTAGGACTGTACCATTGGCTTAAATATTCTTTGTGTAGAATTTATGAATTACGATTCCTAAATTTAATATTAATTTCGATCACTTTGATTAGGTAATAGTTTGGTGTTATTTATTCAGTTGTTTTAATAATATTTATATATATATTTAAAACATTTTAATTGGTAAAATAGGTAGTTCAACATAATTTAATTCTACAGCAAGTGATTTGAAAATTCACCTGCCAAAAGGTAGAATAAACCTATTTTTATATAACAAACATTCCATTTATTGAGGAGTAGATACCAATAAGAAGGCAAAAATCACAACAAGATATAATTATTGCGGTAAATGAATTCCATTTTAACATAAACAAATGACCAAAAATACTTGCAAGTAACTTGATAAAGAAGTACTTAAAGTAACTAGTAGAACTTAAAGAACTTAAAAACACATAAATGACTATACCACTCGGTATTACGGCGGTAGGTGTAATAGTCTTTTCTTAAAGGAGAGTGGCACAGATATACCAACCGAAGATGGATTAAGTGTACAATAATTTGGAAAACAATGAAATCAATGCTTTTTAATCAATTAAACTGATTGCACCTGCTTACAATCTTCTCAAACATTCACGCTGGTAGCACTGTCACTTAAAATTCCTTGATAGGTAAAAGTGAAATGAGGAAAAAAATATATTATGAAATTAGTTTTTTTATTTTAAATGGATGGACAACCTCAAAAAAAATCCTAAACATTTAAATTTTTAAAAAAACTATTATTTAGACATTCCCGTGGCCTATTTAGAATAACATTCGTTAGTGAAACAAAATACTGGTTTGCAACTTTGAGTTTTTATTTCAGACAAAAGCACAAAAAAAATTGAGGTTATCAAATTTAAATGTTTTAACAACAAAAAAATTCCATATTTATATTCCAGCGTTTATATTTTTCGTGAAATATAAACATTCAATTTTAAAAGCGAAAGTAACAAAGATCAGCGCCTTGTAATGAACTTATATCAAAAATTACAAAACGAAAGAAAAAAATTTGGGCCTTTTTCTAAACCTGAGTAAAATTTGAAAAGAAAAAACGAAAAATGCAATTGAGAAAATATGAGAAGTTTTTTTAACAATTAATTTTGGTATTATTGGTTAATTCAAATATTTTGTTTTCGTATTTAATAGTAATTTAAAATAATTGAATAGGTTTTTTAAAGAATAGTTATTATTCATATTTTAAGAAAATTTTTTATTTGTAACTACAGTTTAATGGGAGTTTCTAACCCTTTTTTTTCAATTGAAAAATCATTCTGAAATAAGAAAATAATAACGAATAAAACCTTGTTTCTAAAATTACCAATGCAGCGTTTATTTAACTAAGAATCTTCCGTATTTGGGGACCTTATAAAATCGACAGGTCATTTATATCGCCCGCGTGAAAATTTATAAAAAAAAGCCAATTAATATTATTACTTTTTCAAACGAAAACCATTTTTAATTTTATTATGGCTTTTATTTCACACCAAAATTACAAAAATTAATAAACATTTTTAGAATAAAGTCTATTTCTTTTAAACAGTCGCTAAAAATTAAAAATAAAAAGGGGAACCAATGCCTTAAAATAAATTTGTTTAACCCAGCATATCAATTTTATAATTTCCTTCTTATTTTTTTAGCAAGGGAAAGATGTAAAGACTTCATTTACGGATGTTCATTACGTCGTTTCGCAATTAGTGAAGTAGTACTTTTCCGTTTCACTAATGTATTTGTTAGAGTAATTATATGGCACCTAAGCTGTGTGTCGTTAAAGAGAATGAAGGACTCCAAGTTGCTTTTTTCGCTTCATCGTTGTTATGGACGTAAAAATTGTAGTAGAACAGGGGCATACTATATATTTACTTTATATCTATATCAGAACCTGGTTGTATTATTCTATTTATTAAAAGACGATTTAAATTAATACAATAATCATTAACTATCTCTCCGAACAAGTCCCTTTAATTTTTTAGTACATTGTGATATTATATACGTTAAAACGTAATTTTAATTGAAAAAACAGAGACCAATTTTATTTAAAGTTTTGATTACACCAAAAGGAAGTATTATTTTTATTATTACATCCTATCTTGGGTAGATATGCAAGAAATTAGTCCTTTATACTACAATATGTTTTAGCTTAAATGGTATAGAAAATAAGTAAATTTCTGTTAATAATTATGAAAAGTATGGCAACGGTACATAATTTGATCTGTTGATCTGAGTCAGGATATTTTAGTCGATTAATAAATATTTTGTTGTTTAACAATGAATTGATTGGGTGAGGAATCAACCCTTTGAGGACTTTTCCGAAACGTTTTACTGGTGGTATTGATAAATTTTAAATCTACATGTCGTCATCATCATTATCATCATCGGATTCGTCTACGCCGGACATGTCCCTAATGCAAGCCTTCGAATTAGGAATTTTTGGACCGTATCCCACTCGCTGGTCCAATGCGATTCGGGGAAACACGACTTTTACATGCCAATCCGACGCATGGTTCATTTCATTTTTCGAAATTGGGTGATCGACCCAAATTGTCTGACAACCAGAAAACAAAATGAAATTTGTTAACTCCCGTGATTCAAAACCACGACTAAATGCTAGTCTATTAGAATTTAATTTTCGATGTCCATTTTGTTACAGAAATTGGGCAAATTGTACCCTTTGTATATATATAATATACGACCTTTGGACAATGGTCTTTAATTTTCACCTTCTTCCTAGATTCCTACAGCAACAAAGTTTAAATAGAGGAATAGAACAATTAAAGTAAGTGAAATTTGATTTAAGGAAGAAAGTCATATTGAGTATAATTTTAAATTTGTTTTAAATTGTAATGAGAACAGGTTCAATATTTGTTTGATAGTTTTTTTTTTTTTTATAACAGTTGTACTATTAGTATTATAAAAACATTTTATGTCAATAAAAAATAATTATCAATTCATCGAACTGGTTTTTTTGCCTTCTTCTTAGATAGGACAGATAATTATATTTTTAAAGGCTTCTTAAAAAGAAATTTGAGTTTAAACTAAATTGTTAATAAATCTAAGTAACTTTTGAAGAACCATGTAGTGTTATAGTAATGTCACTGTCTTTGCAAAGCAACTTTCAATCAATTGTTATTTCTAAATTAAAATTGTCCAAATAAAGTAGCCTCTTATAGATTACTAAAGTCACTTTTATTATATAAAGACAAAGTTTAAAATTTGGTATTGATTCAATTTTTATAAGGTTTGTATTTGAATTAATTTATCTTGTGTTATCTCAAATTACACCTTTTGACATATTATTGGAAGTGGACCTACCCTAGTCACATTTACTAAACCCACTGGTGATAATTAATTTTTAATTAGAAACTTTCCTTATAAAATGTGTATAATGCACAACGGAGACAATGCTCCACTTCGTTATCATTGCAGGAACAAAATTTTTTTAGTTAAAAATTAGTTACGATGCTTTTTACTAGAGAAAAGGTCATGATTAACCACAATCAATCGATGACTATAAGAAATCTTGGATAAATTTGGTCAGTTAAACGAAGCTACCCCTAAGCACTTAATATAGATTTTTAAAGGTCCTGATTAAATTATTGGTCTAATTTCAGACATTATCAATTACAACTAAAGAGGCTTCTTGGAAAATACAATCGCCATGGAGTTGACGAGGTTGATGAGTCGGTGGTGCTAGGTTCAGAGCGGACAAAAAAGTCTAAACTTTGGAAAGGATTGGATCTGGAAAGCGACGAAATGATCCAACGTCACTTGTTCGAACAAGGTCTTAACAAGACCATCTGCTGGTAAAGGACTTACCCAATACGCCTCAATAAGAAGAGCTATTGAGCAAAAACCGGGGTCCAAAGTCTTCACAGCAGTTCGAGAAGTTTGAATTGACCAAAGAACGGAGAAGTCGTCGCTTAAGACCAGAGGTTCCTGGAGGTTGAAGTTTATACCGGCTTTGTTAAGCCAGTTTACGCGTCGCACTCGGCACAAACCCAGGGCTGGATGGACGTTCTGGCCACTTTACCCGCCATGTGTTTGGAGGGATCTCCGGAAAAGGCCTAAACGAAACTGAGGGGCCTTCGAGCAGCTTAATAAAAAGTAGAGACGGAGTCAGACGGAGCAAGAAGCGTGTAAATGGAAAGGACCGTCGTTATTTAACCTGCCATTCTCCGGAGAACCCTGAGGAAGCATAGGGTTTGTCATTGTTTTCAAAAGGGATAAAACCCTTTAAGAACCATCGCAATATCCATGAGTCATGTCTATAAGTTGTTTTCGAGGATCATCTCGAATCTGACGAAAACTCGACGATGATAAAAGCTAGCGGAACAGGCCGGTTTTGAGGGAAGCACCATAGACCATAATAGGAGGCTATTATACAAAGAGCATAAGTAATCGCCCTATTTGTGGACTATGAGGCTTTTGTTCCATCGAACCTGGTCTTTTCCCGAGTCCACAGCGGTGCAAATTGTGGATATATCGAGATGCTGAGATGATTTGTATAACGTGCCATATGGTCAGTCGTAGTTCAAAGTGGCAGACTGAGCCTATCCCGCAACGCGAGGAGACAAGGAGACGCCTTTCCAAAATTGTCTCCGCCGCGCTGAGGACATCTTTATGACGCTCAACCAGAAGGACACGCAAATGTGAACGGCGAGACATCTCACATCTGCGATTTGCGGACGATATCGTCAAAGGCTGAACGCAAAGGATCTGCAGAAAATGTTAAAGCTTGACTGAGTTTCTGCACAAGTTCCGATAAACTTGGGTAAAAAGATCACGATCACGGTGGTAAAAACAGATCAACGAGCTATGGACAGGCTATGTTTGAGTATTCTGAAGATTGACGAAATGTGATCCATCAGAGAACTAGAGTCACAGATATACCCACAGATTAGAGCTAAGGGCAATAGCTGGTTAAGGCCGCAGAACTACAACCGCGAGTTGAAATTCGGAGTGGAGACCGATCGGCCAAGTAGTGGAGCCCTGGCAAAAGGAGGATGACATTCGCCAATGGCTGGTGTGGCAAGCGGTGGGCCACGTGACAAGGCTGATGATGATGATGATATACATTTTATAGAAGTAAAACTGTTCAAAATGTTTTTAAGAAAAAAGGCTTTAATTAAGTGTAACTAGGTAGATTTGTTTGGTTATTTTTTTGAAGAGAAAACACGAAACTGAATTTAACACTTGTATGAAATAATTAGGACCTTTTACAAGAAACGCTTCCAAAACTCCACTGTCCCGATCCTAGGCAACGCAGTTTCAAAGGAACGGCACAAATATGCACTAAGAGACACGGAGTATCTTAAATAAAAAAAATTCAAGATGAAAACAATAGATGCACAGGAATATGGATCTACTTTATATATATTATAGACTATATCAATATCTTTTAAGTCAAACGTATAGTCAATAATGGGAAAAGGTGTAGAAAGATAATGAATCTTTTTAAAGCATAAAAATATTTTTTTGTCAAATTCAAAGATTTTTAAATCGTGCTTCTTTTCGAGTCATGCCTTAGTTTTACAGTCCAAATGTCATGATAAACGTACAAAATACAAAACAAAAAATGGTAAACTTTGATTTGTCTTTAACAGACTCGATAATTCTCACTGTAAAATAAGGGTTAATAAAAAACCACTTATCTAATAAACCCCGTTCATAAAAAACTTAATATTGTTCAATGTTGTAGAAATCGATGAAGTAGGTTTTGTTTAAACAAGTTTCTATGTTGCACTAAGGCAAAGAAATAGAGAAGGGATTACTGAGTGTTATAGGTTATGAGCATTAGTATCCAACTCAAAAGTTATATATAATATGGATATTTAATTAATTAATTAATAAAATTTATTTATTTATACCAGGGCAAGGTTAAAATAGTGGGCTGATTTTCCGCAATTATTTTATTTAAGTTTTGTTTAGCAATTATATCGCGAAATTACCGTCGAAATTACAACGATCCTTTTGATAATGAATAAATTTAGTCATAATAAAGATTAATTTCTATCATATAGAACATCAAAATTTACTGGTCGGAACCTTTTACAAGAGACCGTCTGGTGGTACCCACTGCGGTGCCTATTTTCGCCGCGAAGCAGAGTAAAAGCTGATTCCAGTTAAGGGCACCGTAGATATGTATTTACTTGGAAACGAGACCAACAATGTCCTTATGGTAGGCAGTGTTGGCGATACCACCCAATTCAGGCATCCACTTCATCAGGTGGCCCGACTGTTCAATCTGCTGCGTCATAAAAATATTCTACTTAAATATCTCCCTTAAAATTAAATATTTTTTGAGAAATTTGATGGTTCTACAACTTTATTAAGAATAAGCTATTATGCTTTATAAACTTTGGGTATATTAATTGAATTTAACATTTTTTTAAATATCATGAGTAAGAGTTCTATTACAATCCTCACACAAAACAAAAAAAAATTTTATTTTAGAATCAAGACAAAAAGATAACCAAGATGTCCCCAGTCCAATCAACAGAAATAAAATGAGAAAACGATAAAAATACCGTCGAAAAAAACCCACAAAAACTTTTATATCCTAATCAAATAGAAATTATAGAAGTAGCGTTTTTGGAAAAACTTTAAAAATGTGTATCGATTTGTTATTATTTACAACATGTAAAATAATATATAAAGAATAAAGTCCAAAAATATTTATATTGTCAAATTGAAATGAAATCTGTGGCATACCTAAAAGGATTTTTCTGCTATCAAATCAAAAGATTTATTTCACGTATTGAACGCAAATACAAACATGTTTCTAGATTTTGAACCAAAAACGGAATAGGGTTGAAAAGAAAACAAACAGATTATGTACACCGACCGCACAAGAAACAGCTTAAGGTGGAAGCTATTAAAGCGTTTAAATTTATTAAAGATTAGGTAAAGAGTGCGGTAATTGCACGTTCTAAGGTTTGATTAAAGTAATCGAGTTGACAGTTATATTTACAAGCAAGATTGTAAAATTTTTGATGAAATTTACCTTTCATGTAAATTCAGCGATGTTTTGAAACTACTAGGAAGTTAGATAAGGGTATATTATTTTTTTTTTAGTCGATTAACAATCAAAATTTTATAAAAAATCAAACACGAAGAAGCGATTAAAATTTTCAAAACTATAATTTAAGACAAAGGCAAAGTTTCCTAAGAAGAACCAACAACAACCAAAATATTTTCCTTTCAATGTCATTTTTTGTTAATCTCAATATCGATAGATTCATTGCCCTCCTTTTTTCATTTTTTCACCCGCAACTTAATACCCAAAAATGGTTGAATTCCGAGACCAACACCTGTAGGGGCATATCGACGCAGCATTGAGCTTAAGATCTTGAAAACAAACAATTATAATGATCGAATCCTAAAAAATGGAAACAAAATAAGTCGTTTTTAAAACTGACAGTAAGTTAAAAAGGCTTTTAAAAATTAGTAAGATTAAAACAATCCGTTGTTTTAATTATAAATTTTTGCCTAAATTTTTTTTAGGGGTTAAAACAAAGGACCCGAATTTGAACCCAAAAGGGAACCCCCCGCAATACTGATGGGTTCAGTCGTCCCGAAAACTGACCTTCCTACGGCAGATCATCGTTTACATTGATGCTACTACGCAAAATATTAAACTTTGTTATCAAAAGTGGCCCGAAAAGAGTTTATCATAAAAGCCAATATAAGCTATTATAAATGTTTTGTTGACTTCATTTGAAAGTCATAATAAAACATAAAAATCGGTTCATTCTGTTCGGTTTTTCTGAACCCAAAGGTTTTTTAAAGTTAAATGGTTAATAATAACCAAAATTGGGGTTTGAAAAAGGGGAAAGGAAAAAGATTTATATCAAAAATTATCATTGTTCAAGAAGAACCATGAACTGCAAAATTTCATGTTTTGATACTTTATTTATCAAAAACTTTTATTTATCCCAATGTTAACGAATTTTCCCCGGCCAACAAATATAAAAGAAATTTAATATATACCTACAAATACAATATATAAGTAAAATTTAATGTATTAAACAAATAGAAAAATGTTGTATTTATATGGTAATTTATTTGACCTTTAATAAAAGCTTGAAATCAAATTTGTCCCAGATTTTAAACAACAATGTAGGAAAAAAATGCACCAAAAGGGAGTAATCTAAATTTTAAAAAATATTCAGATTTAAAAAATCCCGTTAAAATATTGGTAACTAGGTTTTTTTATATGCATAAGAAAAAATTTGAAACCCTAAAAGAAATAGATTTTTTTTCTCCGCAGCTAAAGAGACAAATATATTTATTTTAAATACCTTCTTGTTTTGTTATTGTTAGATTGTTTTACAATTTTCCAAAAGAAAAATTGATTGTGAGATGATTTTTGCTAGTAAGACGCCAGGTGGCCAGTAGTATTGTTTTAGTAGCACGGTTTAAAACATAGTGTAAGTTTAAACCGGTAACTTTTTGGTTTTCCAGGTAAAGAAAATAAAACACATGCGGTATACGCAGGCAGGTTATAATTTTTGTATAGTAAGTGTGT
>JAGSMT010001187.1:0-18689 GCA_029286875.1 Lamproptera curius
ATCATCAGCCTGTGATAGTCCACTGCTGGACATAGACATAGGAAAAATTTGTCGAGTCCCCGCAGGATTCATACCCATGACCTCCGCTTTCTAAAGCGCACGCCCATACCACTAGGCTACGGAGGCAGTTATGTAAGATTTTATGCTGAAACTAATATTTTCATCCTTATTTCACGGCCATGCTTCAAATATTTGTCTACTCAAAAGTAACCTTCACTAAATATTCTTACAGTAATTAGTAGAATCGAAAGAAAATATAAGGTCAAGGAGGGAATGATAAACTAATTTACATTAAGATAATCGCTGATTACGCTTCTGAATTTAATTTAAGGGGTTCATGAAATATGGAGCAGGCCCAAAGCTTTACGTCAATTATATTAATTCTTTATATTAAAATATTAATAGTTATTTTATGCTTCCTTAGTTATAAACACACTTTTATCTATCATTTAAAGCAATGTTATTATTAAATGAATCGGATCTTCAGTATTTTTCGCTTGACTTTTATTGTTTACTGTAAATTTAATTATTGCTCGGTAATATACAAGCTAAAAGATTTAAACATGTACATAAAAATTTCAATTTGCTGTTACATCGTAAACTGTCATAGTAAATCAAAAATTTTCTCAGTCGTATTACATACGAATTTTATAGTTACAAAGGTACTAGTAACTGAAGAGTTAACTACATAAACTTGTAACTCGAAATTCATTCGCAATTCTGAACACAGACGGTGTGTTATAAAACTTAGATTGATTTTTCAACTTGTAACGATGTAAGTTATTTATTTACAACTCAATACAAACTTCTTTCATTAATCACTTCGCTATCGGCTATTATGGAATGTATTCGAGAAAAACATCTTTAAAGAGTTTGAAGATAGGGTATAAATCTGACATAATAATATTCTGATCACTAATAGGAGTAAATAACTAATTCCTAGTATCCTTTTCTTACGTTCATTAACTTCCTCCCTACTGTTTATGCGTAACTAAAATAATACAAAGAAAGTTATTTGCGGGTACATCGTATTTAACGCTTAAAATCATCATACAGTACGTAATAATACTCTTTAAACGTCCAACATTGAGGGCATGTAAGTATAATCAGGGCTTTTATGCCAATAACCGACTTTTACTTCAAAGAATTTTGAAAAAGAATCTAGAATAAAATATATTGATTGATTGTATTAGTTTTCTTAAAACGTATTTTGTTATTTCCAAAGATCTCAATAAATACAAACATAAAAGCCTTCAAATCTTATTTTTAACATTCTTAAAATATTGATTAATTAAATTTTTGTAGGCAATTAATATTTTCTTCTTATTGCTAACAAACACAAAAGCAATTGACCTGATGGAAAATGGTGCCCCACGCTCATAAACATTGACCATAGGGTGTCACCAACGTGCTGCCCACCATGAGACACAGGAGTTACGTCTCATTTATCCAGTAAATACGCTGGCAACGGTGCCCTACAAGGCGGAACACGATAGCGTATTCAAGCTACCACTCTTCCGCAGATGTAGGCACCGCGGTGGCGCCGCCCCAGACCGTCCCATGTAAAAAGGCGATCTACCAACTCTTAAAAACACAACATAATTTTTAACATTTTTAACCAGGTTTTAAACGCATTAAATTTTAATATATGCTATATGTAGCAGAGCACCATATGGTACTACTCTTGTATTTTACTGTTGCTTGAGAATATTTCCGGTCTTGTTTCAGCCGTGTATTTCAAATTGCACACGGCTTTTGTTTACATGCTTGTATTTTCAGCTTCCCTACTCCTAATTATACTGTTCCCTTTTTGTTTTCACTGCATACGTAGCTTCTACGTACCTAACAAAATAATAAAGTGCTACGCCTTTTTGTTGCTCACTATATCTTATATTTAAATCGCACTTGGTTTGTATTACTTTATGTTTTGAAAATCAATTTAATATCAATAAAAATATCAATTTAAAGTTTAAAGCAGATCTAGTTCTACTGCTCTATATCAGGCTAATTGATCCTTTATCTTAGCTAAATGTTCTTATATTGATACAAAAAGTGATGTATAGTTGTTATGGCATAAATGTGTAATAAGATAAAAATAACATAAGTTTTGGATGGTGGTAGGTCCCCTTTTTACAGAGGACCTACCTTTTACAGGGTGGTACTACCACGGTGCCTATTTCTGCCGCAAAGTAGTAATGAGTTCCGGTTTGAAGGGCACCGTAGCCGGCGTACTTATTGGGTAAACGAGACTTAACATTCTATGTCTCACGATGTATTTATTTGGCAAGAGACTGTACTGATGTGTAAAGTTTCAGATATAGTTAAGTCACGACTTCAATCAGCATTTATGTACCTAGTGCTTAATTTACTTTAGGTATCAATATCTTGAAATTATTTTAGTGTCGAAAATGTATTACGACTTATAAGCTACACTAGATTACATAAAAAGTTTTAATAAAACTAAAGTTAATGAGTAGGAAAATAAAAATTAGTTACGTATAAATTATCAGCTCTTCCTCATTTGAGCCTTAAAAATCCAGCTTTTGATCTATAACCTATTTACAGAAGCCCTTTAACAAGGCCGTGTGGCCTAATGGATAAGGCGTCGGACTTCGGATCCGAAGATTGCAGGTTCGAGTCCTGTCACGGTCGATATTTTTCTTTTCTTTTACTTTATGGTCGCGGTTCTTTTTCTTCTATACCAAAATTTTTCGGCACTATGTAACCTATTCTTATTGTCAGAAATTCACCAGCGTTGGATAAGGGCAATATATAGATAGGGGCTAAAGAAATACTGTTTTGATATATGTCAATAATTCGGGACACTAGCTCAGCTCTATCGAGTTACAATACTATGTTTATATGCAATGACTAAATGCTTTATAAATATACATTTTTAGTGAATAATTACTACACACATATCCTATCATATTGCACTAAGTAAACATACACGTGGATAACTTAGGAGCTTTAACACATGTTTATAACTTCATTTAGTAGATTGTAGCTGACAGTGACAAAAGCATTAGTTATTAAATAGTCCTGGTACGACATAATTAAAAAATATGTAGTAGATCCCCTCTTCATTCAATTCAAAATTAAATTTAAATATCTTTATTTAATATAGGATCGATACACTCACTTATTGATTGTCAAAATCTACTACCAGTTCGCAAAAGGATGCCTTTGACCTGAGAAGAACGGGCGAAAGAACTCAGCGGGACTTTTTTTGTCATCTTTAACAATATATTTAGGACCGACTGGTAAATTACAACT
Source organism: Lamproptera curius (assembly GCA_029286875.1). Classification (NCBI taxonomy): domain Eukaryota; kingdom Metazoa; phylum Arthropoda; class Insecta; order Lepidoptera; family Papilionidae; genus Lamproptera; species Lamproptera curius. Next base: position 3,277 of record JAGSMT010001187.1, read on the forward strand.
ACGGTTCTTATTTCTGCCATAAAGACACTATTGTTTAGCTAGTGAAGACACATAATGGTGTAGACAACACTTCTCTGTTCCTGTTTGAAGGGTTTCGCAGTCAACATCAGTTTAAACGTCTAATATCTATGTGCAGGCTGTTGGGTGAATGCCTTATCACCTTGTCGTTTTAATTAATAAGATAAAAAATTAAGGCTACCAAAAGCACTTTGATTGATTTCCTCTGTGAATAGCCTATTAAGACACAATATTTGTCCATATGTCACTTAAATGTATCATATATAGAATGAAAAAGATCTTTATTTTATCTTATTTTTACAGTCTAGTTATTTTCTTTTACCTGCTCTACTAGCAGTTGCTACAAACTCTTTTATACATATGTATATACCATCAAAAGGTGCAATATGTAAATAATATAATATACATCAGAAAATATCTTTTAATTAGCGTAAGTAACTATGTATACGAGTAAATGTGACCCGTAAGTCTAATTTAATGAGCTTTCAGATCCAAAATTTGCAATGGACTCAACTCGCTGCTCGTGTGGTTAATTAAATTTACGGCTATGAAGCAATGCAGAAAATGCGTTACGACATATATTTGAGGTAACAATCTCTTTTTCCCTCAAATAAACCATATTTTACAAAAATAGCTTCTTTAACTTTGCAATGTTTAATATGATTTCTTAATTATTTATTTGTAGAAATTAGGAAACTTTCTAAAAGGTAATGCACGTCGATGGCTTAATGATGGAAATGGATAAAGAGTTAAAATATCGAATTATTGAATGTGAAATTCATTTTTAATTTTATTAAAGAACACATTTCTCATTGAAAACTACACCTTCTAAAATGTAACATCCTATGTCCCAAAGCTTTGATCAGGTGTGTATTACGCTGCATTTCTTTTAGGTAGAGCACTTTGCTTACGATCAATCAAGTGAACGGCGACCTCGTTGAGTTATTTTATTTAGTTTAATAGCAATAAATAAACAATCCGTCAATGCAGAAACTTAGTTCTAAGCCAAAAATAATCTGTACAAAAAATAAAGTTACTTTTATGAGGGCAAGTCTTAGCTTAGACTGATAGAGCAAAATTGTAGGGCCAGCTTTGATGGACGTTTCAGTCAATTTATCTTATACAGTGGATATAGAGCATACATTAAGGGAGGCCGTGAAATAATGTCCAGCAGTGGACTGACAAAGGCTGATGATGATGATATTTTCCAAGTTGCTATAGTTAAGCTAACCAGAAAGAGTATGATTGTTTTTGATAAAAGCATCTTTTTATGTTGATTGTTCCGAGTTTACAGGGCTCAAAAGCTAACTTACTAATTAATATCTAAAATTTTTCATGCGGTAATATTATTTGGTACAAATGTTAGGTAGCATTTTGTTAGAAATAATAAATTGTAAATATTTTTATTACATATTCTATTTTCAGTTAGTAAGGTTACTAAATACCAACTATAGTCTACAATAATAATTCTTAAGGTTTTTAGGTATTTAAACTAATACATGTATTTGAATCTAAATTTATTACCTTTGATATTTATAATTTCTCAGTTCTTGCTTTAACGCTAATAATCTACGTCTGCTACTATTTATGCTAATACAATTTTCTTTCTACAATCACAATCTTTTAAATGATTTCTGTACATTTCTAAACTGTGACAAAGGTTCAAACTCATCACTTTAAGTCCCAACAATGTTATCAAATCCTCATTCTTAATCCCTCAATCAGAGCTTGCGTCATGGAACTTCGATCGATGTCTCAACTTATAACGACGTAAGTTATTTGTGTATAACTTAGCGAGAACTTACCTCATTAATCACTCCACTCTGCGGTTTGAGAGAAAGGTGTTCAAATAAAGTTCATAACATCCGCTTCGTATAAACCAACAGATCGTGTCTTATTATTATTTTCGTGCGTCTCTAAGATCTTGAAGAAATGTGGAGTGCAAATGTTATTTCTTTTGAATGAAATAACATTATTAACAAAAAGCAGAGTTATATCTATTTAAACACAATTTTTCTTTTACAAAACTTTATTAAGTAATAAAACATAATGTTATCCGGGTATCCGAAGACTCGATTCCTATCCATTAGACCACACGGTCCTATCTTAACCGTTTCTTAAAAAGATCTTGGGCAAAAAAAAAATAATACAACAGAATCATAATTTTATACATATTTCATAAAATAAATCAGATACGTTTAAGAATTATCTTAGCAATATTAAGTAACCAGTCACAAGTCCACACCTGAGTGAAGCTAGCGTACAAAAGTTCTAGGTTCAGTCCAATCAGAATGAGACTAGACCTAATAAGAGATCTATTTGTAATTTTGTAATCCACAGCAGCATAATAGCATCTTACGATCAGTTAATGTCACCGAACTGTTTATCAGTCTTGGTAGCTGAGTGGCATAGACTCGCGAATTAGAAACTGGAGGTCGTGGGTTCGAATCATGCGGGGACTTTGCAAGTTTTGGTATTAGTTAGGCAAACAGTCGTAGCTGTAGTCAATATCGTCTCGGGGGACATTACTATTGTTATTAATCAGCAAGTGAAATGTTGATGTTTGTGAAAGCGATAGGATATTTATCGAATCCACAAATTTACGGATTTTTAAATGTTTCTCGAAATTTCCCAAAATATACCGACAAGAATCAGAAACGTCGGGAATAAATATATATAACTAACTAAAATAAGTGGATTTGATATGTATAATAATCGAGTAAATAAAATAAATAAAGATAGTATATTGTTATTAAAACTTAACATTACTTAGACTCAATACAATTATCTTAACAAAAAATGCTTAAGCGACCATCACAGCGCGCAATAACCGAATATTCCTTTACGCCTCGGATAATAACTATAATTATATTCAGGAAAGTTTTTCTTCAAAAGTTTGCATTTTAAAAAGCGATACATTTAAAATTACGATAAAAGTATTATCAGCGTGAAACCGTCAAGTCCTGTGATTAATTAATAGGCGGTGGGCTTTTCAAGATTGTGAGAAATTTTAATTCTTTATATTTTACACAAGTGAAATACGAATTGGTGGTGTTATATTTGCTCTTTAGATGACCTGAGTTATGAATAAGTAAATTCAGGTACATTATGCTATTGGTAAATACTGGATTTCAAAAAAAATAACAGTATTTAATTGTTGCTTAAGCTTCCGATATGATTGTAAATCAATCACTATTAACTTAATAAGTAACCTAAATTATTAATAATTAATATTGCATTGGCCATTTTGAGAAAGTATCGTTCGGCGTATTTACGTCTATGGAGAAGCTGTGGGTAAATTAAAAATGCTGTATTGAGTGAAAGTCAGTAAAAAGTGAAGAAAAGCCTACCATTTCTTAATCTTTTCAAGATTATACCCATTCTAAATAAGAACGAATTCATGTAAAGGTATGTAACCCATGGCAACGATGTAGTACGTATGCAATTGTTATCAATTAATGTCAATTACAAACGTACTACTTCGTTGCCATGGGTTACATACTTTACTACTACTGCCCAGTGATACTGGGGTGTAAGGATCCTCCAACATCTTAGGAACCCAAGCCAACCTCACCTGCACGTGGTGCACCTGCAGCAACGAACGAGGCTCTGGCGAACCACCACCAACCCGCATTGGACCAGCGTGGTGGGTATACGGTCCAAAACCCCAAATGATGAGACGAAAACGCCCTGCCCCAGTTCCCGTAGCCTTGCTATTCCTGGCCAAGGCGGCGGCCACGGTAAAAGCAGGGCGGGGTGCTAAGAATCCCGGAGTACGTAGGCCGCCACAACAAACTGACCATCGCGACATACAACGGACGCACGCTACGGCTAGATTCTCATTTGGCCCAACTGGAAGAGGAACTGAGGTGCATAAGATGGCACGTTTTGGGATTGAGTGAAGTCCGTAGAGAGGCGAGGATACTCTAACCCTAGAGTCGGGCCATCTTCTGTACTTCAGGCAGGAGAAAATCCATCACAGGGTGGAGTCGGTTCCTTGTCAATAAATCCCTCATTGACAATGTGATTGAAGTACCGGTGTGTCGGCGAGGTTGCGTACCTTGTGATAAAGCTAACCAATAGGTACAGCCTGAAAATTATCCAAGTGTACGCACCAACGTCGTCATATCCGGATGATGATGTCGAAGATATGTACGAGGGCATCTCAAGAGCCTTACATAACCACTCAAGGCTCACTTCAACGTTGTCATGGGGATTTCAACGCCAAAGTAGGAGTACAGGCATGCAGCGAATCGATGCTGGGATCATATGGCTCACGGAGCAGAAATCATAGGGGCAAATGCTCGTCAATTTCCTTGAGGCGAGAGGGCTGTTCTTAATGAACTCGTTCTTTAAGAAACAGCCCCAAAGAAATGGACGTGGCAGAGCCCGATATTATGACCAAAAATGAAATAGACTTCATTATATCGGACAAAAGCGCATATTCAGGGATGTCTCAGTGATTACAAGGTTCAAGACCGGAAGTGATCACCGACTTCTGAGAGGCACCATGAATATAGATTTGAAGCTTGAACGGTCCCGATTGATGAAGTCTACGCTCCGCCTAATCTGCTCCAGCCTATCATTGATCCTGGCAAATTTCAGATCAATCTGGAAAATCGATTTGCTGCCTTGGAAAATCAATCGACGTGAACGTTGACGAGGAACTCGATCAGTGGTAGAAATTCTTCGGGACGAGGGTGCAAAATTCTGCGGTCTGCGACGTACGGGCAAAAGTCTAAACTTTCGGGAGAAACACTAGATCTCATGGCATGCGCAGCGACGAAATGATCCAACCGTCACTTCATTAGAACAGCGGGTTCTTAACAAGACCATCTCCAAGCTGGTAAGGCGCGACCTCCGTCACTCCAATACGCTCTCAATACAGAGCTATTGAGCAAAACCGGGGTCCAAAGTCTTCGTACAACAGCTTGGAAGAAGCCATCTAACGAAGTTGACCAAAGAGAACGGAGAAGTCGTCGCTTCTGAGACCAGAGGTTCTCTCGGAGGTTAAAGCTTTTACAGCCAGTTATACGCGTCGCATTCAGCACACCGGAGCCGGATGAGAAGGTTCTCGAGCCACTCTTATCCGCCATGTGTCGGAGGATCTTCCAGAAATCGGCCTAGACGAAATCGAGGGAGCTCTTGAGCAACTTCAAAATGGAAAAGCTCCGGGAGGACGGAGTCACGACGGAGCTTCTGAAGGCCGCTGGTAAACCGGTGCTGAAAAGACTCCGCCGCCTATTTAACTTTGCCTTTTCTCCGGGAGAACTCCTGAGACATGGCATAGGGTTTGATCGTATTGTTCTTCAAAAGGTGATAAAACCCTTTTGAAGAACTATCGGCCAATATCGCTCCTGAGTCATGTCTATAAGTTGTTTTCGAGGTCATCTCGAATCGTCTTGCACGAAAACTCGACGAAGCGCAGCCTCGAGAACAGGCCGGGTTTCGGAGGGTTACAGCACCATAGACCACATCCATACAGGCAGGTTATCAGAAGACACATGAGTATAACCAGCCCTGTATGCATTTGTAGACTATGAGAAGGCTTTTGACTCCATCGAGACCTGGTCTTTCCTCGAGTCCTTACAGCGGTGCCAAATTGATTGGCGATATATCGAGATGCTGAGATGTCTGTACAACGCCACCACTATGTCTGTCGTAGTCCAAAGTGGGCAGACTGAGCCTATCCCCTGCACCGCAGGTGTGAGACAAGGAGACGTCATGTCTCCGAAATTGTTCTCCGCCGCGCTTGAGGACATGTTCAGGACGCTCAACTGGGAAGGACACGGCATAAATGTGAACGGCGAGTACATCTCACATCTGCGATTTGCGGACGATATCGTCATCATGGCTGAGACCGCAAAGGACCTGCAGAAAATGGTGCAAAGCCTGGCTGAATCTTCTGCACGCATCGGTCTCCGGATGAACTTGGGTAAAACCAAGGTCATGTTTAACGACACGTTGATCCGGGACCGATCACATTGACGGCACCTCCTCGAAGTGGTTTCGAGTACGTTTACCTAGGGCAAATGCTCGAACTAGGTAGAAACAACTTTGAGGGGAGGCCAACAAAAGGATTCGGCTTGGCTGGGCAGCTTTCACAAGCTTCGTCGAGTTTTCTCGTCACCCATCCCACAGTGCCTCAAATCGAAAGTCTTCGATCAGTGCGTCCTACCCGTTTTGACCTACGGTGCCGAGACTTGGACACTTACGGTTCGACTGGTCCACAAATTTAAAGTCGCTCAGCGAGCTATGGAGAGGGCTATGCTCGGAGTATCTCTGAAGGACCGCATCAGAAATGACGTGATCCGTCAGAGAACCAAAATCACTGACATAGCCCACCGGATTAGTAAGCTGAAGTGGCAGTGGGCCGGTCATATAAGCCGCAGAACTGACGACCGCTGGAGTCGAAAAGTTCTGGAGTGGAGACCGAGGCTCGGCAAACGTAGTGTAGGACGCCCTGCGGCAAGATGGAGTGACGACATTCGCAAAGTGGCCGGTGTGGGCTGGATGAGAATAGCCGAAGATAGGAAACGGTGGCGTGCATTAGGGGAGGCCTATGTCCAGCAGTGGACTAGCGCAGGCTGATGATGATGATGATGATGATGCCCAGTGATTGACAATTCTTGGTGACAACTCGTCTATAAGAGCGCTAGTTATATCGACAGCACTTGATTTATATGAGCTATATTGTTCGCAACAGCCCCCGTGGCCTAGTGGATTAGGATTTTTCTTCAGAAACCGGAGGTGGGTTCAAATCCTGCGGGGACTCGAAAACTTTTCGTCGTTGTTTCCTAGCTGGTTGGGGGACGCCGATCATCCGAAATGAAATCTTAAATAAGTCCATACGTCGGATGGGCATGTAGAAAGACGGTCCTGCACCTTATCTCTCTCCGGTCGTGTCGTTTTTCCGTTTCATCGGACTATGAGACTATAAAGAAATAGGGCAAGCACCTGTGTTTGCTTGTTCACTTGTGCTATCTCCTGAGTTGGTTGATCTCAAATATAAATTTGCCGCCGTAACCGAAATCGACTTGAAGGATATTATTACTATTGTTTGTAACAATACCATTGGACGTATAGAAATTTTATGTAAATATTATATGTAGTATACAAAAAAAATTGGAAAAAGCTGCAAATATGAAAAAAAATGTAATTCACTGAAACAGAAAACTGCCATAAAGAACTTTGTGTAAGTCTGTCTTCGTATGCTATTATAGGCTGAGAGGAAAACGAAACGGAAACAGGACAATTAGTGCAAGCGACGCTCAAAAACATATAAACAGAAATTGTGTGTTCCTTGAAATACACGGTTAAAAAGAGTTCGGAAATACTACGTAGCGAGAGCTATTTTCAGGACAAGGCATATCTTGACAAACATTTAAAATATAGTAAAAAAATAAAAATAACAAATGTAAAAAAGTACCCTTTTTAAAGTGTCAAAGTGCAAGTGAGATCCGAAACAATTGCAATTTAATCTCAGAGGTGATAGGTCACCTTTTTACAGAGGTTTGTCTGGTGCGGTACCACCGCGGAGCCTGTTTCTGCCGCAAAGCAGTAGTGTAAAAATACTACCATGTTCCGGTTTGAATGACACCGTAGCCAGCGTATTTACTGGGTAAACGTGACTAACAACCAATGTATTACGGTAGGCAGAGCGTAGGTGATACCCGTGGTATTGCCGATGTCAATGGGCGTTGATGACTTTACATCAAGTGGCCCGATTGCTTATCCAGTAACGCCTGCGTAGCCAATAAAAAAATACTAACTAGTAAAAAATACGTTTAAGTCGTGTTATGTTATAATTATAATGGAGATTTCACGTCACAAGATTCAGGAACGTAAACGCCTATAGGATTCTGAGAATAATTAGTGATCATAACTTTTTAATTTAATTGGTCCGATTTAGAATTTTAGATGAGTTACCGGTAAGTTGTACAAATAACTACATCGGTATAAGTTGAGACAACGATCGAAGTTACATAACGCTTAGAAAAAGTAAATGAGATTGTGTATTAAATATCAATGTTCATTACAAATGTATAGAAAAAAGTTCGAGCGATTTATAGTGTCAGCTTGTAACATCAAAATAAACGTGATATACAACCGATACACAAATGTTTGTCTGTCTGTCCGTCTGTTCGTTCTTGATAATATCTCTGGAATGACTAGTCCAATTTTGACGGGACTTTCCTCTAAGATAGCTAGCATAACTGACATTAACTTAAGCTACTTTTTAATTTTATATATACATTACCACGCGGACGAAGTTGTGGGCAACAGTTAGTATAAAATGAACTACCTTCCTTGTTATTTCAATCTTTTTAATTTAATTAACGCCTATGTTGCAGTGGAGCAATTCATTGAATGCAATTAAGGTGAAAAGATAACTGTCTTGTGATATAAACTTGGTGCTTTCAACTTGGCTCGATATGGTTTGTTTTAGAAAGCTTATAAAAATCTTAAATTCTGCTGAATTCAATTGAGACCAGACGACATTTCTGTAAATTTCAGTATATTTAACTTATTTATTGTACAAAAATATTTAGTATCTAGGTTATTAAATGTTAATAAATCCTATTAAAACTTTCATTGAAAACTCGGCATTAATAAAGTAAATTCGTTTTTTTTAATATTACTGACCTTTTTACTTTTACACTTTTTAGTGACACCTTGGTAATGAACTACTATTTTCAGTTAATCTCAAGTACATTTACATTTCCGTTACAAAAAAAAATACTTAATTTCAAACAATGTCGGTACATGTTTTTCTGGATTGAAGTAAACAATTTGACCTTTTGAAGTTTACGGACGTAACGACGTATTTGGTGAGACTAAATTGGACAATTGCAATAATTGACTTTCACTTCGAATTTTAAAATGGGCTAATACTTCTAGCGTTTCAATTCATGAATCCTACCGATTTTCTATTACATATGTCTCGAAGCCTTTGAAATAATATTTAAAAACAAAACAGCTACTTGTAATATATGAAATCGTCGTCATTTACTTTCTATACATAAAAAGATCTAGACAAAATCTTTTTCATACTAAAAATATGAATTTATCCGTTGAAAATTTCTATCAGGAACAGATTTTATCTCGTTAGATAAATGGAGCTCCTAGGAACAAGCAGCCGGCTATCTAACGGTGACTAAAACCTGTGATTTTTAATTCAAATACCGTTATATCAGGTCACCTTTTGTTATTTTATCAGTTATTTTCATGCGGAAATATATATTGGAAAAAAAATAAGAACATTAACTACGGACGTTAGATAATGGTTTTTTATTTCATCTCTCTTTTCTTGGTAAATATAATAAGCTCGAATGTAAAGAACATGTATTAATAAAAAGGAAAATAAAAAAAAAAAGATTACAGTTTTAATTGCTATTACGCGTGTTCTACTGTAATCAGTTGGGTAGGATTGAAAGAAATTTAACAAATACTTTCAAAATATCCTTGTTGCAATCATTTAACCACTTATATTGTAGCTATGGCAACGATGTAACAAGCGCATTCTAAAGGTAACTCAGTAATTAAACAATTTAAACTTTCGTGAGATATTGCATTAATAACGTATTCTATAAACGGCTAATCTCATCGTCTGCGAAACGGGAAGCGACCGTGATGTTATCCCACTCGTCCTGATGAAGGACCTCCGATAGGTCCGAACTAGCCGGCACCAATACCGATTTCACGTGAGTTTAGCCGTTTATGAAATACATTAATAGGTTTATATGATATTAACCAATTAACGCTACCAGTTTCACGCGATTTAAGGTGTTAAAGGCATTGACTTCTGAAGGGGGAAGTTCTGACGGCGTTCAATTAAGAATTTGGTAATATAGTTAGCATCAAACATTACATCCTGTAATATTCTAAAACAACAAAAAAGGAATAAGAAAATCTGTCTTTGTTATTCACGGATAATATAGCTTTCTTAATAGAAAGTTATATTATCTTTAAATAACTTAGGTTACTTTACACCACTAGGAATTCTATTCAAGAATCTCAAAATAACACCAACAGAGATGTGGGCGCATTTCTAATATTATATAACAAATATCCTATTGCCTGCTGCCTGCCTCCGTAGCCTAGTGGTATAGGCGTGTGTTTTAGAAACCGGAGGTCGTGGGTTCGAATCCCGCGGGGCCTCACAAATTTTCATTGTTGTTTCCTAGTTGGTTAGGGCGATTTAGGCCGATTACCCATTTGTCTGAAAAGTAAGATGATCCATGCGTCGGATGGGCATGTAAAAAGTCGGTCCACCCATCAACCCGCATTGGACCAGCGTGGTGGGATACCGTTCAAAAAAACCCCCTAATGGATAGGGGTGTATTAGAGGAGGCCTATGTCCAGCAGTGGACTATCAAAGGCTGATGATGAATGTCCCATTTCATGGACATCGCAAACATTAGTTTGTACTTTGATCAATGATTGATTAGATGGGCTTATAATAGTACGACAAAAACAGAGACACCTACATAAAACCGTTACTTGACTGATTTTAAATCTTAGATTAAACAAGTAAAATTTAAAAACAAAAATATGACCGATATTAAACTGTGTATAATCATTTTGCACACTAGAAGTAGGTAGGAACGTGCTCTCTGTACGAAACTGCATCGCGATTATTGTATTTATTTTATCAAAAAGTCGTGTATGAGCGCTTATGTTTCGATATAATTAAAAAATTATACACTGTTTTATGTCGGTTATAATTTCTGTCTGTCATAATTTTACTTGTTCAATAAGTGCATAACTTTAAGGCTTGAAACTACTTTATAAGAATCAATAGAGATAGGTGTAATTAATTCCCTGCAGTTCTGTCGGAGCGTCGCAGGTGTGACCCTATTCTTACACGACATGCTGGAAATTTTGCAACGGAAATAGTAATGGAGGCTTTCATCAATGATATTCACTTGCGAATCGTTATGCATTTAACAATTTTTATTAGTTGTGTATATTATACACAGATGAAGAGTACGGTTACAAGACATATTAGCTATACGTTTATCTCAAAACAATGATTAATCTTATGTTAATAAAATGCTGTTTGTAGCATGAATATATTGTTTTTGAGCTGATTTTACTTAAATACTTTACTATACATAATATAGATACATAACTATACATACATGAGAATATATATGGAGAATATTTTATTTGACTGATTATTTAAATTATTCTCGGAAATAATGTTAATACTTTGCAATAAATTGATGATAAATGTTAAGGTTTTTTGTAAATAGATGGAGCCAATTGATGATTTATTAATTCTTAACGTACATACGAAGGAACGGATTAATGAATTAACCTTCCGTTAAGCTGTACGTAAAAATAACTTTGTTACAAGTTGAGACATCGACGTTATATAACGCATGACACTGATCCTATCAATTACGAGTAACAAGCTTTCAAGTTTCAGAGATAACTTTTAGTATCTGATTATGAATAAGCAATTTTATGTAAAAATTTAGATTTAATGTTTAAATGCAATGTTATCAACATACAAGGGCTGCAGTAAAAGTATCGGGAATGGAATACTTCCACTATTCCTGTCATATCAAAGTCTTTTAAATTGCAAACTCCTTGCTTTTTAAAATCGTATACTATTTAAGGTCATACCGGTCTTGTCAAACTGTTTTAGTCTTTTCTACTTCTTACTTTGTTAGTAACTGATTTATTGTGACTTTCGAAATGGTTTAAAATAAAAACAATGTATTGACCGGATGATTTCTGCATTTGGTGATAAAGCCCAATCCAAAACAACAATTTATCGGTGGATTGCTGAATTTCAACGTGGACGTGTCAAGCTGCAAGTGATGATCCCCGTCGAGGTCGTTCAAATACTGCAGTCTCACAACAAAACGTTGACGCTGTGCGTAAGCTAATTAGGGAAGATCAACATGTGGCATGCCGTGGAGTACAGGCAACTATAGACATTGGTATGAGTCAAACACAAATAATCTTGCATGAACAATTGGTGTAAAAAATTTGTTTCCCCGATGGATACCGCATTCACTCTGTGAAGAGCAAAAAGGGGCTCGCCTTACTCGGTGCGCTCCAAGGTGCCTTTTTCTGCCGCAAAGTGGTAGTATGAAAGCACTGTCGTGTTTCGCTTTGAAGGGCACCGTAGCCGGAGTATTTACTGGGTAAACGAGATGCAACATTCTATGCCTTACGGTAGGCAGCGCGTAACTGATACCCTGAGGACTGCCTCCGTAGCCCAATGGTATAGGCGTTTGCTTTAGAAACCGGAGGTCGTGGGTTCGAACCCTGCGGGGACTCAACAAATTTTCATTGTTGATTCCTAGTTGGTTAGGGCAATTTGGGCCGATCACCTAATTGTCTGAAAAGTAAGATGATCCATGCGTCGGATGGGCATGTAAAAAGTCGGTCCACCCACCGACCCGCATTGTACCAGCATAGTGGGATACGGTCCAAAAACTCCTAATAGATAATTTCGGTGTATAAGGGAGGCCTATGTCCAGCAGTGGACTATCAAAGGCTGATGATGATGAACTGATACCCTGGTATTGTCGATGTGAATGGGCGTTGGTGACTATCCCATCAAGTGGCACGACTGTTTATCTGCCTTCGAATACAAATAAAAAAAAAATGGGTGCGTGTACTTATGTACGCGCGTGAGAAGTTATACTTCTTTGGCATCATTAAAAAATTAATATATTTATATAATAATATATATATTATTTATTAATTTAAATAATATAATAATATATAATTAATAATAATATGTATATTATGTATATATATATATATATATATATTAAGCAGACAGCTTCATACTGTTAATTTTGTGTCAGGTGGTGTGCGCGCATCTTAAAATTTCACTCTCATCATTTTTCATAACGCGCTTAAAGAAGAATAACTTCAAAAATAAACGCAACCAAAAACGAACCTTAATATTAACTCATAGAGCACATTACGCAACAACTATCGCAAATAAAAACGACAACTCCAATCAACCTTATCACTATGTAATAAGGTCCATTTCACTCGTTTTCCGTAAGAAGTATAACTTCAAAAATTAAAACTAATAACGTACTGACCTTCGTTAAGAGCATATAGATACAGATCTGATTGGCTTTCACTTATTTGGTACTACATGACCTGAAAGACTTAGTACTAGGTCTATCGATAAAGAAAAGATCTAAACTGTTGTATTAGATTTTACGATCTACATAAAAATAATTAGATAGATAGCTAACCACGGCAGTAAATGTACCAATTGTAGTTAGGTGAAAATGAGTTTATTTTTCACCTTTAGAGTACAAATATTAGAAGATATAGAATATTTTTTTGAATATATTTATAATATTTGAGGGGTTCTAGAAATATGGAGCAAGCACAAAGTTAAATATCAATTATATTAATCCTTTATATTTAAATACTAGTAGTTATTTTATTCCTCTATAATTAAAATCACACCATTACCTTTCATTTATAGTATTTTTTAGTTTGACTTTCATTGTTTACTGTTAATTTAATTATTGCTCATATTCAAACTAATAAAAAACTTTTTCATTAAACATTTAATTCACTATTAAATTGTTAGCAACTCTGTGGTATTGCAAAAAATTCTTCATAACTACATAACCTTGTAACTCGAAATTCATTCGTATTTCTGAATCCAGACCGTGTGTTACAAAACTTAGATTGATTTCTCAACTTGTAACGATGTAAGTTATTTATTTACAACTCAATACAAACTTCTTTCATTAATCTTTTCTCTGACGGCTATTATGGAAAGTATTCGAGAAAAACATCTTTAAAGAGTTTGAGGATAGGGTATAAATCTGACATTATAATATTCTGATCCCTGATAGGAGTAAAGAACTAATTCCTAGTATCCTTTTGGTCGTACGTTCATTAACTCACTCCCAACTCTTTTAGCGTAACTGAAATAATGCAATGAAAGTTATTTGCGGGTACATGGCGTTTAACGTTTAAATTCGTCATACATAACAATACCCCCACAAGATCCAATATGAAGAGCATGCAAGTATAATAGGGCTTTAATGCCAATAATCGACTTTTACTTCGAAGTATTTTGAAAAAAAATCTAGAATAAAATACATTGAATATATTACTGATTGCTTGTTATTGATTGATTGTAATTATTTTCTTAAAATCGTATTTTGATATTTCCAATTATGTCAATAAATACAAATATAAAAGCCTTCAAATCTTATTTTTAACTTTCTTAAAATATTTGTTAATTTAATTTTTGTAAGCAATTGATATTTTCTTTTTATTGGTAACAAACACATAAGAGCAATTGGCCACTGGAAAGTGGTGACCCACGTCCATAAATATTGGCAACGGGGATATCACCAACGCGCTGCCCATTATGAGACATAGGAGTTACGTCTCATTTAGCCAGTAAATACGCGGTCTACGGTGCCCTACAAACCGGAACACGATTGCGTTTTCAAACTACCATTTCTCCGCAGATGTAGGCACCGCGGTGGCGCCGCCCCAGACGGCATTCTATATCTCACGATATATTTAGAAGGCAGAGACTGAACTGATGTGTAATGTTTCAGATATAGTTAGGGCACATCTACAATAATCATTTTTTGTAGTTAGTGCTTATTTACTTCGGGTATCAATAGTTTGAAATTATTTTTAGAATAGAGATTGTATTACCATTTATAAGCTACAGCAGTTTACACAAAAGGTTTAAATAGAAAGCATATAAATGATGGAGTGACAAAATTACAAAATTAGCTACGTAAAAGATTTTCTTTAACTGAGCCTTAAAATCAAGCTTTTGATCTATAACCCATTTACGGAAGCCCTCCAACAAAACCGTGTGGCCTAATGGATAAGGCGTCGGACTTCGGATCCGAAGATTGCAGGTTCGAGTCCTGTCACGGTCGATTTTTTTCTCTTCTTTTACTTTATGGTCGAGTTTCTTTTTCTTCTATATACAAATTTTTCGGCACTGTGTGGCCTATTACTGGGATAGCTATTAAAATTTGACAAATACACAAGATTATTGATATATTATTGTACAGCGACAAGATAGGCCTCCCCTAATGCATGCCTTCTTCTCCATTCCCTTTTATAATGGAGGTCATTATACCGAAATGGAGGTCCGTATCCTACGACTATGGTCCGATGCGAGTTGGTGGGTGGACCGTTTTACATGCCCATCCGACGCATGGATCATCTTACTTTTCAGACAATTGGGTGGGCGGAACAACGATAGCACAATGTTATTTCCACGCAGTGTTCGAACGCGACCTCCGGTTTATGAAGCAAGGGCCAATACCGCAAGGCCACGGAGGCAGTTTTATTTAAAATACAACTTAATGTCAGAATTTCACTAGCGATGGATAACGGCAATTCATAGAGAGGAC